>JAHRIG010000060.1:16272769-16301961 GCA_020311275.1 Eira barbara
CCAAAGATATAGATGTAGTGATAAGAAGGGGCACATGCACCCCGATGTTCATAGCAGCCATGTCCACAATAGCCAAACTGTGGAAGGAGCCAAGATGCCCTTCAATAAAGGAATGGATAAAGAAGATGTTCATATATACAATGGAATATTACTCAGCCATCAGAAAGGATGAATTCTCACCATTTGTATCGATATGTATGGAACTGGAGGGGATTACATTGAGTGAAATAAGCCAAGTGGAGAAAGACAATTATTATATGGTTTCAATCACAGATGGAACATAAGGAATAGTGTGGAGGACATTAGGAGAAGGAAGGGAAAATGAAAGGGGGAAATTGGAGGGGGAGATGAACCATGAGAGACTGTGGACTCTGGGAAATTATCTGAGGGTTTCTGAGGGGAGGGGTATGGGGGGTGGGTTAGCCCAGTGATGGGTATTAATGAGAGCATGTACTGCATGTACTGCAATGAGCATTTGGGTGTTATATGCAAACAATGAATCATGGAACACTACATCAAAAACTAATGAAGTTCTGTATGGTGAGTAACATAACATAATAAAAAAATAAAAATTTTTTAAAAGTGGTTTCATTGAATTGTCTGAATTATAGTTTCATAACCTGTAAGGTCCATTACAGGTTGAGCAGAGCACTCATTTAGTTTCAGACCAAACACTGGGAGACCTGCTGGACTAGCTGGAGTACTGGGACAGCAACGGGGATGGGGACCAGCTGAGAGGTGAAGGGACACATGCAGAGGACACCCACAAAGTCCTAAACATGGCAGGCGCATCACCTTTGTGGACCTTGGGAGCAAAGAAACAAAGAAAGGGGCTACTCCAGGCCACAGCACCCTTTGTTTATCGATAAGAGATAGAAATTCTTCTTTAGGATTAAGTATTTGCTTCCTTTCTCCCATTCTGATGTCATATTTATGAAAGGACTACCACTACATGACCACACCAAAATTAACTATATGTGTCTCCATGACTCCTTTTAAAATACTGTCACATTCTGAAGTACTAGGGATTAAAAAGTTAACATAATTTTGGTGGGACACAATCCATCCAATAATACTGAATATAAACAATAGTCTTAGAAAACTAACTTTACAATTTAGAAAGAGTCCCCTCTTTCTTCCTTCCTTCCTTCATTCCTTCCTTCCTTCCCTACCCTCCCTCCTTCCTGCCCTACCTCTTCCCTTCCCTTCTCATCCCTTCCCTTCCCTTCCCTTCCTTTCCCTTCTTGTCTGTACCTGTCTGGGACCCCAGAGTAAGGGTCGGAAACCTTATAGATCAGTCCCTGTGGAGACTGGCTTGGCTTCTGCTGGAACCAATTCAAATAGGGGGAAGAATGTGAGCAACATAGCGTTCCCCATCCAGAGATGGACCCAGAACACACACGTCTGATCATCTCTCTGACACTTGCTCAGAGCGGAGGAACAGCACACACCGAGTCCTGGCTGAGATCCACATGTTCACAGGGGGATTGCTCTTCCCACTGCTGCACGTAGCATGGACTTGACTTCATAGGGTTTCTCCCAAACACAGAAGAACTTTTATGTCACTTTGCTCAAAGCTAGGCCCCTCCCACCTCCTCCCTGCCCCTTCCCCACTGTTGTACCCAGCAGGGAATTTGCATAGTGTCCCCTAGGGAGGACCTTCCCTTGCAAGTCTGACATAAAAGGCCGGTGTGAATTTAGCTTGGATTTACCAGAATTCCTCAGTTCAGCTTCTCAGAATGAGGTTCCCTGCTCAGCTCCTTTGGCTTCTAATGCTTTGGATCCCTGGTAAGGATAGAGTGGGGTGAAGAAGAGAATTAGTGCAGGTGTGGGGTGAGCTGGGGCACAGCTGCTCTCCAAGTGTACTCTGTGTGCCTATAGCAGGTGTGTGACTAGTCCTCCGGGTAGGGCAGGGGATGTGTAGATCTGGGAGAGGGAGGAAGATTCCAGAAGGAATAAGGACTGTGACAGAGAAGGTGGAGATGGTGTGGGCAATATTCAGAGGGGTCTCTCTACTTCATGAATCAGGTTCATTCCTCAATATGCATATTTGGTGCCTTTTGAAGTCCAAATAATGACAATTTTTTAAAAAAGCAGTATTTTAGTTAAAATAAATAACAAAATGAAAATAGCTAAATATATTTTTATTGATTATGAGATTTCTTTCTCCTTACCTAGGATCCAGCGGGGATATCGTGATGACCCAGACCCCACTCTCCCTGTCTGTCAGACCCGGAGAGTCGGCCTCCATCTCCTGCAGGGCCAGTCAGAGTCTCCTGGACAGTGATGGAAAAACCTATTTGAATTGGTTCCGGCAGAAGCCAG
This sequence comes from Eira barbara, assembly GCA_020311275.1. Classification (NCBI taxonomy): domain Eukaryota; kingdom Metazoa; phylum Chordata; class Mammalia; order Carnivora; family Mustelidae; genus Eira; species Eira barbara. The sequence goes on from JAHRIG010000060.1 coordinate 16,275,095, forward strand.
GCCAGTCCCCACAGGGCCTGATCTATAAGGTTTCCAACCGTTACTCCTGGGTCCCAGACAGGTTCAGTGGCAGCGGGTCAGGGACAGATTTCACCCTGAAAATCAGCAGGGTGGAGGCCGACGATGTGGGGGTTTATTACTGCGGACAAAGTATACAGTTTCCTCTCACAGTGGTTCAGGCCTGAACACAAACCTCCTGTGTGGGGTCCCAGCTGCCCCAGTGAGCAGCTTCTCTGGGGAACTCACAGGACGTTCTCCGAGTCTGTGTGAGAGGAAGGAACTGAGGCCCCAGGGGAGCTGCTCGCAGCTGGGCATCAGGTTCTACACGTTGAGGCCCGACAGCTGCCTGGCATGGCAGAAGCCGCAGGGAAATTAGAGGGTCCTGTCCTGTGAGGAGCCAGTTATGGTGAAGGGAGGAGCTCCTGAGGGCTCCCCTAATCCTCCGTGCTGTGCCCGTGTGTCTCAAATAAACGTAGCCACTCTAGTAACCAGACAGGTGACATTGATCTGGGACAGAGACGTGAACACCTATTGGAACAAACAGCGTGGGCTCTGTTTACCACAGGATCATTTGCTAATATTGGTATTTTCTCACGGTCTCCTTTCTTCCTGTCTACCACTTGCACTCTCTGTCTTTTAACATGTCCTGAGAGCAATCTGCACAAGCTGCCCTCAGGGAGCATCTGGGTGAGAAAAATCAGTAGAAATATCTAATTCTGATAAAATCAAAATAAGCATTTCAAATGATTCCAATGCCAATTGTCTTTGAAATCTTTCAATTACATTTGTTTGAGGGAAAAGGGGGTTCTTGCAATTTCAAAATTGGGCTTTGAAAATAAACAGCAAACAGTAATAATAGAAACAAAAGTTACCTTTCTACATTATAGGAAAAACCAGAGTATATGGGATTTTTTCTTCTCTCTTAAATGTAAGGGTGTTAACTATATTGAAGTTAAACACTGCTATAGATCCGATAAATCTGATACTCTAGTGCAGTAAGAGAAGGCTTTGAACAAAAAATAAATGAATTATTTTCACATGATGTGGTCACTAACTGAAAATGACCCCGAATGATTTATATTTTGGAAATCTATGCAAAATTTATGCATGGAATAGATTCCATTCAAGAGTGCAGCAAAGTGACCTCTGACCTCACAACTGGTCATGTTGTTATGTCATAACACATATGATGAAAGTAAAGTGATGAAATTAAGAGAACAATGGAACCTAGTTCTAGTTGAGAAAATAAAGTGTATTGGAGATGATCATCTCTTCCAAGATAATGAATATCATGTCAAGGACAACTGAATGCAATGGGTCAGATCTGGAAGCTTTGACAGTGTGTGGAAAAATGCATCTAGAAATCCAGCAGCCTGGAGCCCACAGATCTTGGAGTTTATGACACTTAATAAAGTTATTTAGAATATTGATAAATGCATGATGAGATGAAGAGAGATTATGGAAGCCCTGGGAGCAAACACAGTGAGAGCAGGAAGACCCGAGGCTCAGCAGGGCCATAGTCGTCTTGCTCCCACATGATTGATGGAAACCTGTGATCTGGAATTTCTGCTTCGATGTCAGACAGGAGAGAAAGTCCAACTCCCTCAGCGTGTTGAGGTAGATAAGAGAATCCTACATGATGCTCATATATCAAAAGTGCTGCACTCAAACAAATAGTAAAAAATAAGTGATGTCATAAAACTGAGAGAGGACACCAAGGAGAATGAGAAGAAAATCAAATTTGTTGTGACACAGAAATCTCGGAATAGAGTCGACTGAATAGGACAAGATTTCTCTGTTTCTAAGGTAACAGTCCTGAGGTGGGCAGGCTCCCTGGGTAAGGGAAGTGGTTCTGCTGCAATCAGGTCCCTCCAGTTTTCCCAGTTTGTCACTGTCTGTAGTGATTAGAGACCCTGCTTTTAATTTTTGCCCTTGGTTTAAAAACTCATTCATTCTTTTTTTTTTTTTTTGACAGATTTTTAAAAATTGTCTCCACACGCATCGAATTTACAACCTAAGATTAAGAGTCACATTCTCTCCTGACCGAGTCTGCAAGTGCCCCCAAACCTGCTTATTCTTGTGCTCATGGTCACTATATCAAAATGCATTGCATGTTTGAAGGAGAGTCTCCAGAAGGTACAGGATTTCATACCCCAGCAGACTTCCTTGTGTGATGTTATATATGGTAGGATTAATGGTTATCATAGTCATGAGTCTATTATTACATGATCTTCTTCCCAATGCAGGCTCCTTGTCCCAACCATACTCCCATCAGTAAACCAAAACTCTGTGAACTCTTGGATGGTGATGGCAGCTGAGCCTCCCTAGTCAGGAAGGCTTAACTTATCTGGAACACAACGTATCTCTGTCCCTCCGGGGCCAAAACGAGCTGTCCTCAGCAGAATCCTCCAGGAAAACTATTCATTTTCTCCTTGTTTGCATAGTTGACATACAATGTATTACATATTTCAGGAGTACAACGTAGTCACTCAACAATTCTACACATTATTTAACGCTGACCACATAAGTGTAGTCCCCGGGGACCAGCGTCATTCCATTATTACTGATTATATTCCGTATGCTGTACTTTTCATATCTCTGACTTTTCATTTTATCGGTGAAAACTTGTACTTCATGACCCCTTTCACCTCTTTCATCCATCCCCTCACCATTCTCCCCCAGCAACCATCAGTAGGTTCTCTGTAGTCATGAGTGTGCTTCTGATTCTTTGCTTATTGATTTGGATTGTTTCTAGATTCCACAAGAAGTGAAATACTATAGTGTTTGGTTCTCTCTATCTTATTTCACTGAGCATAATACTCTCTAGCTCCATCCCTGTTGCTACAGATGGCAAGATCTCATTCTTTCTTATGACCGAGGATGATTACATGGTGTGCATATAGCACATCTTCATTGATTCCTCTGTGGCTCTACACGTGGGTGGCTTGCACATCTTGGCTATTGCAAATAATGCAGCAATACACAGAGGGCCGCACGTGTCTCTTAAATTAGTGTTTTCGTGTTCTTCGTGTAAATACCCAGCTGTGGAATTACTGGATCCTATGGTCCTTCTCCGTTTAGGTTGTTGAAGAACTTCCACACTGTTTACACAGTGACTGCACCAATTTTCACTCCTACCAGCAGGGCACAGGGTCACTTTTCTCCACATCCTCGCCAACATTTGTTATTCCTTGTTGTTCTGATACTAGCCTTCATGACAGGTGTGAGATGTTACCTCATCGTCATCTTGATTTGTATTTCCCTGATGATGAATGATGTGGAGCATCTTTCCTGTGTTTCTTGGGATCTGTATGGAGTAATATCTGTTCATGTCTTCTGGAATACGGCATATAATTTTAGGTGCTCTCGTTCTTCTGGACTCGCTTCTTTATTTTTAAAATCCAGGTTTGGAACTCAGAAAACTCTCCTTTGGTTTTAACGTGCAGTGACAGAGACTGCTAGAAGATTTGGACTCTAGGCAAAGCTCTGCACTCAAACCAGTTCATCAGATGACTCCTCTGTAATAGTGGCCACAATGTGCACAATTGAAACACTCAAGTTGTGCCCAGGGTACAAGGAACAACAGGCACCCTGGTGCCACAAGGAGTTGTATCTTCTCTGGCCTCCTATCTGTGAACCTGGAAATGAGCCCTACTAGAAGATTACATTTTTTCCACTTTCAAATGGCGCTCTAAGGATAAATGAGAGCAGCATCCAGGGGATAACAGTGTGAGCTCTGGAGCTGGAATGCCTGAGTATAAACTCTGACTCTGAATGCTACTGGGAGCTAACAGTACAACCTCAGACAACTGTGTCCATTTTCTCATCCATAATAGAGAACATTAATTATCCTAATCATAGGATTTCTCTGAAGAGTAAATTAATTACTACAAACTTACATCTGGATTAACCACATAGTCCATCTACAATAAATGTTCAAAAATGAAATTTTGTTCCTTCTTTCAGAGAGAAACTCAGGGAACAGAAGACCCTAAGTAGGAAGTTAGCCAGTTTCTCAAAGTGTAATCTCAAATCTCAATCTCAGTGCGCCTGGGTGGCTCAGTGGGTTGGGGCCTCTGCCTTTGGCTCAGGTCGTGATCCCGGGGTCGTGGGATCGAGCCCCGCATCGGGCTCTCTGCTCAGCGGGGAGGCTGCTTCCTCCCTCTCTGTCTCTGCCTGCCTCTCTGCCTACTTGTGGTCTCTGTCTATCAACTAAATGAATAAAATCTTTAAAAAAAAAATCTCAATCTCAATCTCAAATGATAATCTCCTATAAGCAATCAAATGGAAAATCTTCCTGCACAAAAGGGGAAAGTAGTTTCTTTTAGCAAAGGAAACAGTCCACAAAAGAACGAGGCAGCCCATGAAAAGGGAGAAGATATTTGCAAATAACACTACAGATAAAGGTCTGCTATCCAAGATCTATGAAGAATTTCTCAAACTCAACACCCCAAGAAAACAAGTAATCAAGTCAAAAAATGGACAGAAGACATGAACAGACACTTCTCCAAAGAAGATAAACGAATAGCTAACAGACACATGAAAAAATATTCAGCACCATTATCCATCAGGGAAATCCAAATCAAAACCACATTGAGATACCACCTTACACCAGTTAGAATGGCAAAAATGGACAAGGCAAGAAACAGCAAATGTTGGAGAAGTTGTGGAGAAAGGGGAACCGTTTTACACTGTTGGTGAGAATGCAAGTTGGTACAGCCACTTTGGAAAACAGTATAGAGTTTCCTCAAAAAGTTAAAAATAGAGCTACCCTATTGCCCAGCAATTGCACTACTGCTAAGATATAGATGTAGTGAAAAGAAGGGGCACATGTACCCCAATGTTCATAACAGCAATATCCACTGTGGAAAGAAGTGAGATGCCCTTCAATAGACAAATGGATAAAGATGTGGTTCATAGATACAGTGGAATATTAATTATTCAGCCATCAGAAAGGATGAATACCCATCATTTACATCGACATGGATGGAAATGGAGGGGATTATGTTAAGTGAAGTAAGCCAAGCATAGATAGATAATTATTATATGGTTTCAATCATATGTGGAACATAAGGAATAGCACGGAAGACATTAGGAGAAGGAAAGGAAAATGAAGGGGGGAAATTGGAGGAGGAGATGAACAAAGAAGAGAATACAGTCTATGGGAAATGATATGCGGTTTTTAGAGGGGAAGGAAGCGGGTTAGCCCGATGATGGGAATTAGGGAGGGGGCGTATTGCAATGAGCACTTGGGTTATACGCAATGAATCATGGAACACTACATTGAAAACTAATGAAGTACTGTATGGTGACTAACATAACATAATAAAAAAAGAAAAAATTTTTAAAAAGCGGTTTCATTGTATTGTCTGAATTATAGTTTTATAAACTGTAAGGTCCTCCATTACAGGTTGAGCAGAGCACTCATTCAGTTTCAGACAAACACTGGGAGACCTGCTGGACTAGCTGGAGTACTGGGATAGCACTGGGGATGGGGACCAGCTGAGAGGTGAAGAGACCCATGCAGAGGACACCCACAAAGCCCTAAACAGGGCAAGCCCATCATCTTTGTGAACCTTGGGAGGAAAGAAACAAGGAAAGTGGCTACTCTAGGCCTTCAGACTCAATTCAATACAGATTGGGGATAACAGGTTGTGATTTCTGCATATATTGGCTTAAACCTCCTTAAAATTGCCAGATGTGATCAGTGTAAGACACAGAAGAGGGTGTTCCCCTCCCTCCTACAATCATCTGGCGGTCACCACCCCGCCCCACTAAGATCACTGAAAGTAGTGAAGGCGAAATCCACTCAGACTGAGACTTGAAGACCAGTTTTCCTGTGCAGCCATCACTCTGTGCTCACAGTACCTCCCAGGGGAGTGGGACAGCTGGCAGGAGTGTCTGGAGCCAGCCCCAGACAGCATCCTGAGAGGTAAAAATGAAATGCAGTGTATGCATAGAGGGACTGAATCGCTCTGGACCCCGATTCTTGTGACTCTGCAGTCACTCCTTTCCTAAGCTGTGGAGCAGCCAAATCCTGGATGACCTCTGAGGTCTTTGGCTCCCAGACATGATGGGGAATCACACTTCAGGAATTGTTGACACCTAACTTAAAACTATGCATCACTAGCTCATGTTGCCACACTCTGCCACAGAACCTGGAAAGCAATGGTCATTTGTTACAGGCAACAAAAATAAGACATGTTTGAAAAGGTACAAGAAAGAAGTTCACTTTATCCTAGAAATGATACTGTCAAAGATCTGGGCAAATCTTCATGGTGTTTCCCTCCACAGGGCCACAAGAGGGCGCACAGGTACCAACGGGGATCCCAGGATGACTCTGACTGTGTCTGGCATTAATGGCCAAGAGCCCAGCCTGATTTTAGGTGTTATTATTATTATTTCTTTTTTCTTTTTTTTTTAATTTTTTATTTCTTTTGAGCGTAACAGTATTCATTGTTTTTTCACCACACCCAGTGCTCCATGCAATCCGTGCCCTCCCTAATACCCACCACCTGGTTCCCCCAACCTCCCACCCCCCACCCCTTCAAAACCCTCAGGTTGTTCTTCAGAGTCCATATTTCTTGTTGCCACTTATGATTACATCATAATCATGAGATCATAAGGGGATCCCCATAAGGAGATTCACCTTTTCACCCAGGGATAATGTTACACCTCCTCATGTCGCCCATGTTTTCCTCAGACTCCATGGCCACGGGGAAAATAGCACTTAGGGACGACTCCAAAATGACACAGCTCATTTAGCTGGAAACAAGTTCCCTCCATCAAATACTGTCCCAGGCAGAGTGTAACTCTGGGGAAATGGCCCACCCAGAGAACACACGTGAGAAAGACTTGTGATGAGAGGTTCCTCTGGCAAAGGAAAAGAGCGTGGAGTAGTCACTGACGGGCCATCAGAACACCATGCAAGGTGCTTCTCACCCAGGTCTGAGAAAGTGGGAAGCCTGCAGCCCCTCACGGGCCCTTGGCCATGGCTTCGGGTACCTGTCGACCAGACCAGACTCAAGTTGCCCACCTCTGCAGTCACCATTGGTGTCAGAACTGGTGTAGTCTGGTTTCCCCACACTTCAGAACTGTGCACACAGCCTCTCAGTGACCAACAGGGTGATGGATGAAACAGGGGCTTTGGTTAGATTTAGACCGGTAGCTGCAGTCAGGATGGCAAATTGGGCAGAAGGGACATCTCTCAAGATCAAATCAAAAATCACCTTGTGACTTTTTTCTCTTCCAATATTGATCCTCCATGACATGTGGGAAACCTCAGGGTGGGAAGGGAGCCTCCTGTTATTCACCTGCAACTTGGGTCTTGCCAACTGACCCCACAGTTGGACCATTCCAGGCATCTGTAGATCTACTTTAGATTACTGGTGTCCAGGAGAGTATGGCTGAGGCTGCTCGCAGATGGTTCCATGCTGACTCTCTTCCCCTTAACTCTGGACAATGCTGATCCCTGAAGGAATGACCCTTTCTCTCCATGGCACCAAGAGCACAGGTCTGCTCTGCCCTGATCTCACTGCCACACTCCCAGCCTCGGTGCACGTTCCGCTGGGTCATAGACAGTGATGGGGTCCCAGGGAGAGTGTTTTTTCCCAAAATCCCAAGTCAGATTCACTATATCCAGTAAGTCTGATTGGCCGTTCTCTACCATCTTCCCTGATGTACACAACATCCGCACCCTCCCCTCATATTTACCTTGCATAATCAGCAAAAAACACAATCTCATTGATTAGATCAGAAATAAAATCCTTAGAAAATCACGTCATTATTGAAATAATTGCAGTAGAGGTAAGATTACATAGTCCTCAGGTGAGATTGTCAGAATAGTGTCCAAATAATTGACACAATAACAATCATGTATTTGTGGATGTTTTAATAAATCACATTTTCCATCAGTCCCGTGTTTTCATCAATCCTATTCCCCTTTTCCGTTCTCTAGGCTGTCAACATCCATGTTGTAATTGACCATCAGAGAAACATTTGTCATCTAAGGCTGAACATAATTTATTTCTTCAATATTCTTTCTTGGGTTGCAAGCTACAAATATAACTGCATTTGAAAAACACCCACAAACACTGGTAATCTCAGAGAGAAATAGACTATTCCCAATAAACACAGCATATGGCCAAATATGGAGATTGTTACAAGTAGCTCTTCTGATGATGCTTGCCCAGGGCTTCTTTACCAAAATGGTTTCAATAGTCATATTCATTTATTATTCCAGGTAATCAGAACGTTTGGCATAGATAACTCCTGGTAGGATGCACTGAGATTATATACTGTCTGCAACATTCTTGCCAAACCTGAAAATCTTCTTCCAATCAACAGAAAACATCAAACAAATCTGATAGCAAGACAAACTTCAAAACAACTGTCCAGTACACAGCAGAAGTTTCTAAGTCATGAAAGAACACAAAACTGAGATAATCATCACAGATTGGAGGAAAGAAAGGAGACATGGAAAGGCATGCAGTGTAGATTCTTGGATTCTATCCTAGGACATAAAGAGGACCTTAATAGAAAAATTAGTGAATCCGAACATGGGTTATTAATTAGTTAATAACATTGTATCAGTGTTAATTTCCTATGTTTTAACCAATTAACCAACTAACCAATGTTAATTATAGTAACATTGTGTAAGCTTGGAAAAAGAATGTATGAGGTCATCCTAATAGTTTTGAAGTTCTAGTTCGTCTAAAGTGATTTCAAAATAACTTGAAATATGTACTCAAAAGGATTTAAAATGAGAGAAGAACACGAGTTCTTACTGTCATGCTCCACAGTGTCAATCTCTGTTCCCTCCTTTACCTATTGGAATTCCCTTTGGTTTTATTTACCCACGCTTTGAAGTCTAGTTGACATGCAGTGTTACATCAGCTTCAGGTACACAACAGAGTGATTCAAGAACCTCTACCTTATGCTCTGCTCACCACAGTGTTGCTCCCATCTCTCACCATAGGACACTATTGTGATACCATTGACCCTATTGCTTAGGCTGTACTTTCATTCCCATGACTTATTCATTCTGTAAGTAGAAGCATGTATCGTCCTCCCCTCACCCGTCTTTCTCATCACCCCACTCTGGCCTCTCTGACAGCCATTATTTTGTTATCTGCATTTATTAGTGTGGGCTCTACATTTTGTGATTTGTTTTTGTTTTCTACATTCAGAGTACAAGTAAAATCATATGGCATTTGACTTTCTCTGTCTGACTTATTTCACTTTGCAGAATATTGTCTAGGTCCGCCCGTGTGGTCACAGATGGCAAGATTTCATTGTTGCTCGTGGCTGAGTAATACTCCATTGTACGTATATACGACCTCTTCTTTATCCATTCATGTATCGAGGGACACTTAGGTTGCTTCCACATTTGGCTATCATAAATACTGCTGCAGTAAACATAGGATTGCATATTGCTTTCCAAACTGGTGTTTTCACTGTCTTTGAATAAGTACCCAGCAGTGGAATTACAGGATTGTATGCTATTCCCATTTTTAAGTTTTTGAGGAATCTCCATACTGTTTAAACTCCATACTGTTTTCCAAGGTGGTTGCACCAATGTACATTCCCACCAACAGTGCACAGGGCTCCTTTTTCTCCACATCCTCGCCACCCTTGTTATTTCTCCTCTTTTGATACTTGTTGTTTTGGCAGGTGGATTACAGTTATAGTTATTTGGCAGGGGATATCTCATCGTGGTTTTATTCCATTTCCCCGATGATTTCTGATGTTGAGCATCTTTTTCAGGTGTCAGTTGGCCATCCCTGATCTTCTATGGAAAGATATCTATTCAGGTTCTATGTCCATTTTTAATCAGATTACTTGTTTTTTGGTAGTGGGGTGTAAAATTACATTATATATTTTGTATATTAGCCCCTTATTGGATGTATCATTTGGAAGTATCTTTCCCACTAAGTTGCCTTTTGGTTTTGTTGAGGGTTTCCTTCATTTTTTAAAAAAGATTTTACTTATTTATTTGATAGACAGAGATCACAAGTAGGCAGACAGGCAGGCAGAGAGAGAGAAAGGAAGCAGGCTCCCTGCTGAGCAGAAAGCCCGATGTGGGGCTGGATCCCAGGACCCTGGAATCATGACCTGAGCTGAAGGCAGAGGCTTTAACCCACTGAGCCACCCAGGCGCCCAGGGGTTTCCTTTATTAGCAAAAGTTTTTCAATTGGTGAAATCCCAATAGTTTTCCCTCGTCTTAAAAGACATATCTAGAAAAATGCCTCTAAGGCTAATGTCAAGGAGATCTTTGCCTATGTTTTCTTCAAGGAATTTTATGGTTTCATCTCATATTTAGGTCTTAAATACACTTTGAGTTTATTTTAGCCTGTGGTGTAAGGAAGTGTTCTGATTTTATTCCCTTGGATGTAGCTGTCCAGTGTTCTGAACACCATTTATTGAAGAGAAGTCTCCATTGTGTACTCTTGTCTATTTTGTCATAGATTAATTGATTATATAAACATAGGTTTATTTCTGGACTCTCTGTCTGTTCTATTGACTTTTATGTCTATTTCAATGCCAATACCATACTGTTTGGGTTACTCCAGCTTCATAGTACAGTTTTCAGTCTAAGATTGTGATACCTCCAGCTTTGTTCTTCTTTCTCAAGACTGCTGTGGTTACTCAGGGTCTACCTTTTAAAATACAAGTGTAAAATGTGCCTAGAAACAGCTGAAGATGTAGAAATCTAGCAGGGAAATGGAAGGAACATTTAAATATGTCCCTCCTACCACTCAGGCAGCATAGATTGCATCTCTATTAGTTTTGCTTCAAGCAAAGACAATCTTGTATGTCACTCTGCTCACATGAGAGGTCATACCCCTCTCTGGCTGGCTCTTTCCATTTGGCTGCACCCACAGGGAATTTGCATGTTGTCCCCTAGGGAGGACCCTCCCTTGCCAGTCTGAGATAAAAGATCGACTTTCCACTTGTCTTGACCTACCAGGACTCATCCCTTTAACTTGTCAAAATGAGGTTCCCTGCTCAGCTCCTGGGGCTCTTCATGTTCTGGTTTCCAGGTAAGAACAGGGTGCCCAAGGAGGAAGGAAAATGGGAGGGCAGGATGAACCCTGAGAGCACCAGTTTCCCACATAAATTTTGTTTCCGTGTGAGATGGATGTCTTCCTACTGGGATAGGGCTTGTGACTTTTAGACCTGTGAGAGAGGAAGAGTCCTGAGGGAAAAGGACCTGTATGTACTCTGGTGACTCCATGGCACTGAAGAGTGGGAGGGCTTATGTGATTTCTAGAGACTTCTGTTATTTCTGCCAATCTCTGGTTCTTTTTTGAAATTGGAAAGTTTTGAGTTCTGAATCCAGACCTCCTAAAAGGCCTTTTAGTTTAAAATAAAAAGCAAAGGAAAATTATGGAAATTACCCACAATGTTTGCACTTAACCTTGCAATTTTCTCTTCTTCCTTTAGGATCCAGTGGGGAAGTTGTATTGACACAGACCCCACTGTCCCTGTCTGTCACTCCCGGAGAGCCAGCCTCCATCTCCTGCCGGGCCAGTCAGAGCCTCCTGCACAGTGATAGATACAATTATTTGAATTGGTACCTGCAGAAGCCAGGCCAGTCTCCACAGCTTCTGATCTACTTGGCCACTAACCGTTTCACTGGGGTCCCAGACAGGTTCAGTGGCAGCGGGTCAGGGACAGATTTCACCCTGAGGATCAGTAGGGTGGAGGCTGACGATGCGGGGGTTTATTACTGCCAGCAAAGTTTACATGCTCCTCACACAATGGTTCAGCCTAGAACAGAAACCTCCTGCTGGGGTGTCCCAGCTGCCCACACGTGTGTTGCTTGTCTGGGGAGTAGGCAGAGCAGATTCTCCCTGTCATTGTAAGAGGAAGCTGATGGGGAGCTCAAGAAATAGTTGAGGTTGTGGGCTCTGGACCCTGAGAACCTCAGCTGCACCCCAGCACCATCCTTTATGGACTTGTCAGCTGAAAAATCCTGGGCATGACAGGACTGTCAGAGAGAATGTGTGAGATCTGAGCCACCAGTCAGGACAGAGGGAAGAGATGAATGAAAGATCATCTGATTCTCCCCGACTTGAGTAATGTTGGAAGTTAAATGTAACAGGAAATTCCAACAAGTGAAGCCATTCTTGGAAAAACAAATGGAATCCATGTTGGTGTTTGACAGTTTTGAGCACCTGGTATTGTATGGAAGTGTTTAATTGCCATATTGTACATGTGAAACCAATACGACAGAATGTTGACTGAAATTTCAATAAAAACTTTTTAAAAAGAATAAAATCTAATATTGCTAAAAGGAATAAAAAGAGCTATTTTGACAAGAGAGGACATTTTCACATAGGGGATATTATTCCCTGATTTAAAAAAAAAATGAAAAAAAAAAACCAACCCCTCCTTTCCCCAAGGTGGGCAATTCCAAACAAACCATTGCTTGTTGCCAATGGGACTCTTGTTATTCCCCAGTGATGTCTGGTCTAAATAACCCTCCCCAGTTTCCTCCCAAACCCCAACTAAAAACAACCATCTCTTGGTCTCTTTAGACTTGCTTAGGATTTGTCATAGGTGTCTTGTCCTCTCCTATTCCTAGGAACTCATTTTATTGATCAAATACTGGCCGTTTTACTTTTCAGTTCACTGTACTCCTAAACAACATCTCCCCAGGTTTCCCATCCTACCTCTCCAGTGCCTGGACATACCATTCTACTCTATATTTTGAGTTTAGCTCTTTTAGATTCTACATATAAGTGATGCCATAGAATATTTGTCTTTCTCTGTCTGACTTCTCTCACTTAATGTAATGACTTCAAGGTCCATCCATTTGGTTGCAAATGGCAGAATGTCATATTATTCGCGGCTGAATAATATTCCATCGTGTGCATATACCACAACTTCCTTACCCATTCATTCACTGAGGGACACTTAGGTCGTCTGTCGACCTTTGCTATTGTGGATAATGTTGCAATGAAGATGGGAGTGTAGCTATCTCTGGTAATCTGATTTCCTTCAGGGAGTTTGGAATGATAAGGTTTATTACTCAATGTTCCTAGAGGAGACAGTCATATCTGGGGCCGCACAGCAAGCTCCCTGGTAGACAGGGAAAGAAATACTGACAGACAGACAGACAGAGGGAGAGAAAGTCAGACAGTAGCATTACAATAATGAGAAAGCCAACTGTCAGGTCTTTACAGTGGATGTGGGAGCTGGTTCTTCTCAAGAGTAGTTTGGAAGCAGCCAAGCAAGGTATCCATTGACCTCCAGGAGACTGACAGACACACACATCTGTACATTGTCGTTGTTTCTGATGTTTTCTTAGAGAGCAGGGAAACATGCACTGTGTACTTGCCTAGAAGTAGACTTTGAAAGCTAGACGCTTTTCCCACTACTGCTGGCAGCAAGGACTGTATCTCCATTGGATTTCTTCCAAGAGGAATCTATTTTCCTTTACTTGGCTCACATCAGTGGTCCCCTCACCCCCTGGTGGCTCTCTCCACAAGCAGCAAGGCAGCAAGCAGAGGATGGTTTGCATAATTGTTCCCTGGGCAGGACCCTCTTGCAAGTCTGAGATAAAAGGTCAGCTTGAACCTTGCTTTGAATTACCAGAAGTCATCAGTTCAACTTCTCAAAAGGAGGTTCCCTGCTCTTTCCTTGGGCTACTAATGCCTTGGATCCCAAGTAAGGACAGAGGGGGGATGTGAAAAGAGAATGGGTGGGGAAGGTGACCTCGGGGAGCACCATGTTTGAGTGCTTTCTTCTTGTTTACTCTGCACACTTTTGAATACATATTTCTTGGTGTCTGGGAAGGGGCATGAGATGTTTGAATCTGAGAATGAGAAGGATCTAAAAGAAGAAGGGCCTGTGCTGTAGTGAAGCCTGTGCCACTGAAAGAAAGGGATGTTGCAGGAGAATTCTAGAGATCCCCTTGTGTCTGAAAATTTTTGTAATTTCTTGGAATGCGACATTTTTAATATGTAAGTCAAAATCACAGAAAAAGTAAATTAGCCTGAAACATTTAGCAAGTAAAATGATGAATGTGGGTGACGCCTGGGTGGCTCAGTTGGTTAAGCATCTATTTTCTTCTCGAGTCATGATTGAATCTCACATCAGGCTCCTTGTGCAGCAGGGAGCTTTCTTTTCCCTCTGTCTGCTCTTCCTGCTACTCCCCTGCTTGTGCTCGCTCGCGCTCTCTCTCTCTCTGACAAATAAGTAAATAATATCCTTTAAAAAATGATGAAAATGGCTCATATTATTTCTATGTCATCTTGCACTTCTCTCATTATTTTAGGACCAAACAGGGGTGTTGTGATGACACAGACCCTACACTCCCTGTCAGTTACCCCTGGAGAGCCAGCCTTCATCTCCTGCAGAGTAAGGCAGAGCCTCCTGCAGTTAAGGAAATGCCTATTTGCACTGGTTCCTGCAGCCTCCAGGCCAGTCTCCACAGGACCTGATTTACTTGATTTCCTACTCTTTCTCCAGGGTCCCAGGCAGGTGCAGTGGCAGCAGGTCCGGCAAAGATTTCACCCTGAGGATCAGCAGGTTAGAGGCTGAGGAAGTGGGGGTTTATCACTTCCAGCAAGGTACACAGTATCGTCCCACCTTGGATCAGCCCTTCACACACATGTCCCCGCTTGGGGGAGGGACTAGCTGCTCACATGTATTACTTCTCTGGGGACTAAGCAAAACAGACTCTCAGAGTCTAAGAGGAACGCATCGGAGAGCTCTGGGGAGTTGTGTGCAGCTGAGGGTTCTGGGCTGTGCCTGTGCCGGGTACCTCTTAGGCACCACAGGTTACAGCTTCTCCATGGCAACAGTCTTGGCATGGCAGATCCTACAGCAGAGTGGATGGGGCCCGAGTTCCCTATGAGCAACTGGAGACATTAGAAGGGAGAGCCGAGTAAAAGCTCATGCTAGTCCTCACCACACTGCATACACTCATCAGTTAATTTCATTCAGCCCCAACATTGTGTCTGATTGGTGGCTACACACAAAAAATACACATTTCTGGTTTGGTTAGGTTTGATAGTTGCCAGAATCCAGCAGCAGAAGGGTATTTGGTGATAATAAGACATGGTTGTCTTCTCCTCCATCACCTTCTCACCTATACTCTCTCCTAGCACCTATCTCGGTCCTGCTGGGAGAGTCGCTGATGTGTATTACTGTTCTCATTGGAGGAACTGAGAAAAATTATTCTACTCTGTATTTTTGAACTAGATAATTTTAATAAACACTTCATAAACAAAGACCAAACACCAGAGTCATTGAGAAATCCCGATCACAGCAAGTTGACGTCAACTGAGATTTCTGAATTCCAAAGCTGGATTTTATATACAAAGAACAAGTCAGAACAACGAATGAGCATAAAGTGTATGCCATAGTCAGCAGAATTTGGGTGAATACAGGAAAATATAAAAGCCAAGGTTGTGTCTGTTGTAATCAGAATCTTATGTTTTCATGCAGGGGCATAAGATGATTGTGAAGACACTTGATGGAGGTCAGCTCTTCCAACAAGACCCAGCTCCGGGGCTCAAGTGTGTTGGGGAGGGGATGCTGGTGGGGTTGAGGTCCAGATTTGAATCCACACAGAAACTCAGATGTACTTCCTGGGAGATGACAGATTGAAGGAACCACTGCCTGGGCTCCCAGGCCATGCCCTGCTGATGCTGCCAGTGTCATGGAAAATGGTGGCTCTAGTAGTGGCACTCTAGGTCCTTCTCTACTCCAAGTTTAGTGAAGTTCCTAGCTCATTCCTAACCTAGATCGATCATGCATTCTTATGTAAGCCAGGAGAGCATGGGTGAACTTCCAAAATTGCATTCTAGTCCAGTGTATGTCTGGAATGATTTGAGAAAAATGATCATTGAGAAACCATGTAGACAAAGAGGATGGTGACCAGAGAAAGAGCGAGGACTGGGAAGATTGGCCAGGGATGCAGTGGTGGGGGCCAAGGCTCATGTCTGAGACATAGGGACAATCGGTGCAGCATTAGAGGGAGAAAATGCAGGACAAAGTGGGAGGTTTACTCTGTCTTTCTGGCCTGGAGTCCCAGCCACATTTCCCACTCAGACTTCAGCAGATGTTCCCAGGAGAATTCCACCCTGGGTGTAAAGTCTCAGCTCCTGGCTTATCTATTAAAGCAGCTTCCTGCAGCTTCCCAAGCTCAGCTGTATTCTTTTTCCCAGCAGAACCCTCTGTCTGGGGCAAGCCAGAGGATATGCTCACATTCAGATTTTGCATTTGCATTAGGGCATAAAATAACAGGAGAACATCTTATCACCTACAACACACTTTCTGTCTCTGAAATTGTAGATCATCTGGTCCTCATTTCTTCCATGGCTCTCTGATGTCACCATAAACATGATTTTTACATTTGTTTTTTTGTTCTTCTCTGCATTTGTTGCAATGTTAGTGTTGTTCCTGTGAGATCTACTCCATCCTACCTGAACCTGGAAATGCCTTTTATTTCAAATTCTGGTGTAATATGTGGGTAGGACTTAGGTAGTCCATTGCAAAACCCAGTGGTCTAGATCAATCCATGTATGTACATGGCATGATCACACACCAGTGCCTCAAGGAAAGGGAAAAGAAATCCCTGAAAAGATGTTGGTCCTAAAAAAAAAAAAAAAAAAGATGTTGGTCCTGCCATCATCAAAATGGCAAATTCCAGGCACATTGCCTAGACCTATATGCCTTACAGATATCCCATTGACAATAGTGCTCTAGTAATATTTTGATTAAATGAAGGGGCATATTATTCATGGAGTTATGGGGAAGCAAGTGAAGGTTTGAAATCACAAAATAAAATAATCTTGAGTCTGCTTAAGGAAGTAAGCCTTGCTTCCAGATACTAGATCCCACAGAACATGTGTGATACACTGTGTCTGTCTTCACCATGATAAACACATGACACCTAACTAAATCTATGGATCCACCAGTTCTCTGGGCCTCAGCCACTCCCTGAGGACTGAATGCTTCTGCATGTTGCCCTAGGCCTTCCTCTGCATCCCACTTCTGCCCAGCATCTGGCTCAAACACCACTTCATTGTGAAAGACATACTGAGTAACATGGACTCAATTTCCCTATGGGAGTCAGCAGGACATGGACCATCAACCGTACATCCCGCAAGTGAGCTGTGAGTAGGATGAGCACAACCTGCAATCCTCCAGCTGCTTTTGCGACCTTGAACTTGAACTCTCTCACATTGCCACTGTAGGACGGGCCTCTGCCTCCACTGCTTCCAATATGCTCACCTCAGTATCCCTTCTCTTACTTGACTCGAGCAGCTTGATGTTTGCAGAGTCACAGGAGTAATGCAGAAGCATTTTGTTCCCGATAAGATAAGTAGGGTGTCTACAGCACAACGCAGGCTTTCCCTAAGCCTGCTCCCCTCCTGGACCTCAGGGTAGGTCTTTTTCCACTCCTGACTAATGTGTGTTACTTATTTGTGTTGTTTGCAGCGACCAGTTTTGATGGGGTCAGTTTTGTTGTCCAGGATGCAGTGTGCTTTGCAGACATGAGGGAGACAGGGATTTCAGCAAAGCATTTTTGATCCTTCAGTGTACAGGTGGTATAGGAAAATTTCAAAGCCCTTTTCTGACCGTAAAATAATTTCTCTGAGATTTTTCATTTCCTGGACATTTCAGGGCAATAGATGATGAGATAAACAACTAAGCACAGTGGAAACTTCTGAAGTTCTAATGTTGTATTTCACAGGAAACAGTAATACAAGACCCCATTATACATGTCCAAAGTGATTCTGTAAAAGAAGAGATATTCTAAATACCAGTCAAAAATACTAGAAAATTATCCCTGTTTATTCTGCTCTGTCCTTCCAAGGAAGTTCTTCCCTTAAGAAATCTTTTGAATTTACCTGATACATACATAGTGAGGTAAGTATGATGGATATTCACCAGATGATAACAACTGGTTACCAGGAATTTTAGATTCATTACCTGAGGCACAAAATTCTTTCTCCTTTTCCTCTTGTCTTAAACAGATCCTTTGCTCTCTGTCTCTATTGGAAGATCCTTGTCTCACTCTTTTAAGTTGAATGCTTCCACGCAGTTTAATTCACTAGATCTCAAGGAAAGACTGTGCCTAACCGTTTCATCTAACATTCTTTAACTGTTAGCCTGGTAAGAAGAGATACTGAACTACTTTGCAACCGTTTCATGTCCATCCTGTGTTTGCAGACTCTGACCATCCATACCAACGTGGTAGAACCCATCTTTTCCAAGGACGAGCCTAGAAGGAGCTAAGCAAGATGGTCATTCATCTCCCACATACTGATCTGGATATTCGAAAATGATCCTGATACCATTTGGCAACATGATGACTGCGTTCTTGGTTTTTACCCTAAAAAATAAGATATTTCATTTCACTCTGCTCACAGGAGAGTCTCGCCCTTCTCATGGCTCTGTCCACATGGGTTCACCCACCTGGGAATTTGCATATTGTCTCCTAGGGAGGATCCTTCCTTGCAGGTCTGAGATTAAAGGTCAGCTCAACTGCTGTGACTTACCAAGCCTCATCTGTTCAACTGCTCAGAATGAGGTTTCCTGCTCAGCTCCTGGGGCTGCTGATGCTCTTGTTCCCAGGTAAGAGCAGAGTGGGGATGAGGCAGGAGAACAGGGTGGGGACGATGAGCTCTTCATGTTTAGATGGAAGGTATCTGCTAGTTAGATGTGTATGTCTTTCCCTCAAGGTGGGGTGTGACATATTGAAATCTGTCAGAGTGAGGAAGATTGGGAAAGGAGCAAGGTCTGTGTTCTGGTGACCCCCCGGAGCATAGAAATTGGAAGATAGTATAGGTGACTCCCAGGGGCCCCTTGTGCCTTACAAAATCTGTTCCTTCTAAAAATTGAATATTTGGGGAATATGCATCAAAATCACACATAAAAGAAATTATCTCATATACCATAAATAACAGAAGGGAAACATGAAGATACTCATAATGTTTGAATTGTATTTCTCTCTCCTTCCCTTAGGATCCAACGGGGAGATCGTGCTGACACAGACCCCACTCTCGTTTTCCGTCACCCCTGGAGAGCCGGCCTCCATCTCCTGCAGGGCCAGTAAGAGCCTCGTACACAGTAATGGAATGAACTATTTGTATTGGTACCTACAGAAGCCAGGCCAGTCTCCACGGAGCCTGATCTACTTGGTCTCCAGCCGTTACCCTGGGGTCACAGACAGGTTCAGTGGCAGCGGGTCAGGGA
Organism: Eira barbara; assembly: GCA_020311275.1. NCBI lineage: Eukaryota > Metazoa > Chordata > Mammalia > Carnivora > Mustelidae > Eira > Eira barbara. The sequence continues at coordinate 16,294,313 of JAHRIG010000060.1, forward strand.
CAGATTTCACTCTGAGGATCAGCAGGGTGGAGGCTGATGATGTGGGAGTTTATTACTGCCTGCAAAGTTTAGAATTTCCTCCCATAGTGGTTCAACCCCGAACACAAACCTCCTGCCTGGTGTGGCCCAGCTGCCCACAGGCGTTGTTGGTCCGTAGAGCAGCCATAGCAGATTCTCTGAGTCTGTGCAAGAGAACCATGTTGGAGACTCAGGAGAGCAGATATATGTGTATGAGGATGAGCACTTCACCTTCACATCAGGTATCATGGGTTAAGGCCCCGTCCCTGGCAACGGCCTTGCTTGGAAGAAACAGCCATGGAGCGGGGGGCCCATGTGACTCCTGAATGACCAGCCGTGACCCTTGGGAGAGCTGAGAGAAAGCTTACCTGATTTCTTCCTGTCTTGCCTACAATTTATATTTAGTCACATGAAAACAAAATATTTTAAAAACAAGATGAAATCAGAGAGGGAGAGAAACCATCAGAGACTTTTAATCCTAGGAAACAAACTGAGGATTGTGGGAGGGGAGGGAGGTGGGTGAGTGGGCAAATGTGGTGCTGGATAATAAGGAAGGTGGGTGATGTAATGAAATCCGGATATTATATAAGAGTGAAGAATCACAGGCCTCTACCTCTGAAACCAATAATACATTCTATATTAAATAATTGAATTTAAATAAAAATGTTTAAAAAATATGTTAAAAGTGTAAGACTTCCACAGTCAGATCTTTCTTCAAACTTCTTTAGGCAGCAAGTACTGTACCTTTATTGCTTTTCCTCCAAACCCAGAACATACTTCATGTGAATTTGTTCTCAAGATCATCCTCTTACCTTTCTGTTGTCTCGTTCCACACACTGCTGTCCCCACAGGAGATCTGCATATTGTTCTCTATGGAGGACCTTCGCTTAAATGTCTGAGAGAAAAGGTCACCTCTAAACTTGCCTTCACTTACCAGGGCTCATCCATTCAGTTTCTCTAAATGAGGTTTCCTGCTCAGCTCCTGGGGCTCCTCATGCTCTGGGTCCCTGGCAAGTACATAGGGGAAATGAGAGAGAAGAATGGGGTGGGGAGGATGAGCTAGAGGGACACCACTGCTCTGCATGTGTATTCTGAACATGCATTAAAGGCATATTGTTCATGCTCCAGGGAACAGAATTTGACCGTTAACCTGCAAAGTTAGGAACCACCTAAAAGGAACAATGACCAGAGGTCTGATGAAGACCTTGAAAAAGAAAGAATCACTGTTGTGCCTTGTAAAAATTGTTTTTTTAAATTATGATAAGGATCAATTTTTTAAAAAAAATGATTAACGTGAAATAATTAACAAAGATTAAGTCATGAGAATGAAATGGATCTGAAAGAAAAAAAAAGACCTGTGATGTAGTGAAGACTGTGCCACAGAAAGAAGGCACTGATGCAGGAGAATTCTGGAGACCCCTTTGTGCCTGAAAATGTCTGTAATTTTTTTGAAATTGGATATTCTTGGCACGTGAGGAGAAATTACACAAAAATTTCGGCGTGAAATCATTATTAAGGTAAAACTATGAAAATGCTCAAAATGTTTTTGTGACATTTTGCATTTTCTTCATTATTTTAGGATCTGGGGGTTATATTGTGATGACGCAGACAGCACTCTCACTGCCCGTCGCTCCTGGAGAGCCAGCCTCTATCTCCTACAGCACCAGTCAGAGCGTCCTCCATAGTAATGAAAACACCTGTCTTGGTTCATGCAGAACCCAGGCCAGTCTCCACTGTGCCGGATCTATTTGACTTCCATCCTGGACCTTGGGGTCCTGGACAGATTCAGTGGCAGCAGGTCAGGGATCGATTTCACTCTGAAAATCAGCAGAGGGGAGGCTGAGGATGTTGGGGTTTATTTCTTTGGACAAGGTAGATAGTAATCTCCCACAGCTGTGAAACTCTGCACCATCCTGTGCTCCAGCAGCAACCCAGAGGCTAAAGATGCCACCATCTTCCATCCTTCCTCCCACAGTGATGCAGTTCCCCAAACAGACTCCACAAATCATCTATATGACAAGGAGAATGTAATGGCAAGTGGTTTCTCTCGTATCTGATTGAGTTGGAAGTTCAGAGTCAAAAATCCTGATTTTCTATTATCTCATTCTTTTGAGTTGTAGATCATTGGTATCCCATATTTTTGTTTTACCTTGTTTTCTTTTTAGCACTTCTAATCAGACATGCCTAATTTTATTCATAATTACCAAATTTTAAAAATTTAAAAATGTAGACCAAATTTTTAACAATAACACTGTTTCATGTAGAACTTACCACCCTCACTATTGTTCTTCCTCTGGTACATTCTTTAGAAATTCATTTAATGGTGATCCAGTGATAGTAACTTTTCTAATTGTTTATTTGATTTGGGGGAGGTGTGTCAGAAAATGCTTTATAATCCCTCCTTCTTGAAAGATAACTGTGCTTGGTATAAAAATATAGATTAGCACTGTCTTTCTTTTAGAATATAGAACACATTATCTCATCATTGCTGTTGAGAGAGCAACTGGCATTCTAACTGTTGTCATTTTTTTTTTCTAACTAATGTTCTCTTGTAGATAAGCCTTTCTTTTCCTTCTACAGTTGTTTTATGGTATATTTTTGTCTTTAACGTATAGCAATATAGCAACCGTGAAACTGGTCTTTTATTTCATTTTATTGATTATAGTTTTAATTTGGGGGCTTCTTGAACTGTAAATCATAAAATTTGGACAAAGTGTCAACAGTTTTGTTTTTTTTTTTTTTGAATACTCTTTTTCTGCCATTTTATTTTCTTCCCCCTGGAATGTTTAACGATTTCTCTTACTAAAGAGTGGGTAATTAGACATGAAACTGAGCAGAAAATAAAGGAGAGGGTAGTCTTTTTTTCTGCATGGGGTTTAAAACTTTCCAGTTTGTCAAAACTGGTGACTTCAGAGTGAGCAGAATGACAATATATGTTTTGTCACATAGCTCACATGGCAGTGGCCACAACAAATAACATGGAGTAGCATTTTGTATGTATCAGCTCTAAGTTATTAAAATGCATTGTATAGTTTTCTTGTTATCTCCTTCAGAATCTTATTTGCAGGAGAAAAGCATTTTGACACAGCCACTATTTTTCAGGTACTGTTCAATTCAATATGACTTGCATCAGGCTGACACAAGAAGTAAACTCGGATTATTTCCCTATTTCATAAAGGCTGGTGGGGTAGGCGGACACCGCAGAGCAGCTCTGATCCGGCCACCAATTCCATAGTGACCATATTTAAATGAAAGCCGAGGAATTTCCAGTTTTTCTGAGGTGTTAAAACAATGGGGGCATTTGTTGCTTTTCTCACAAATGCAATCTCCCATTGAATTATAGACTCATGGCCATGGAACCCCAACCTACAGGCCAGGTGAGAGCCTCAGGATCTCACACAGAGCTAAATAGAACAGGGGATATCCTTCGGCCCTGGTTCTACTTGATGAGAAGGAGTGAGTATGGGCAGAGCTCTTCTAAGCACCATTCAATTACAATTAATAAACAATCATTTGTTTTTCTTTATTTCCTATCCTCTCAAGGGAATCACATGTCTGAGATATCTTTGGATTAATCCTATCTACCTTAGATAGGACCTGTATATGAAATGAAATAAGCATGACAGGGACGCCTGGGTGGCTCAGTTGGTTAAGCAGCTGCCTTCGGCTCAGGTCATGATCCCAGCGTCCTGGGATCGAGTCCCGCATCGGGCTCCTTGCTTGGCAGGCAGCCTGCTTCTCCCTCTGCCTCTGCCTGTGCTCGCTCGCTCTCTCTCCCTCTCTCTCTCTGACAAATAAATAAATAAAATCTTTAAAAAAAAAAAAAAGAAAGAAATAAGCATGGCAGACCATCCACCATATTGTAACCGTTGGTCTCCCAGAGTTCCATGTTTTATATTCACAGCCTGAGATAGAATATCCTTTACCTTCTTCTACTGTCTCACACTGAGTAGTAGCTCTCTCTGCAACAGACATATGATTTCTTCCCTGTCAAGTCTGTTTGGTTTGAGTGCATTTCTATAGTTTAATCCACTAGGTTTCAGGAACAGACTATTTCTAACACCTGATTCTACCATCCTTATCACTTGACCCGGTAATAGCAACGACCATACAGTTCTTGAACTAGCTTAAGCCAAATTGCTATTGGGAGAAACACAGATTCCAGAACGAGTGGGGTGGGAGCTGCTCCTTACCCAGACTGGGTAGAAGATTGTGAGTAACATGGTGTTCACCATCCAGAGATGGACCCAGGACACACATGTCTGATCATCTCTCTGACACTTGCTCAGAGTGGAGGAACAACACACATGGAGTCCTGGCTGAGATCCACACGTTCACCGGGGGATTGCTCTTCCCACTGCTGCACGTAGCATGGACTTGACTTCATAGGGTTTCTTCCAAACACAGAAGACCTTTTATGTCACTTTGCTCAAAGCTAGGCCCCTCCCACCTTCTTCCTGCCCCTTCCCCACTGCTGCACCCAGCAGGGTATTTGCAGAGTGTCCCCTAGGGAGGACCTTCCCTTGTAAGTGTGACATAAAAGGCCAGCTTGACTCTTGCTTTGACTTGACTAGATCGCCTCAGTTCAGCTTCTCAGAATGAGGTTCCCTGCTCAGCTCCTTGGGCTGCTAATGCTTTGGATCCCTGGTAAGGACAGAGGGATAATGAGAAAAAGGTTGAGGTGGGAGGGTGAGCTGCGTGGGTACCACTGCTCTCTATGTCTGTTCTGTAGGCATGTAGGAGGTGTGACACTTGTTCTCCAGGGTGGGGCAGATGTAGATCTGGGAGAGTGAGGATGATTCTGGAAAGAACTAGGACTGTGCCCTAGTGAGGACTGTGACACTGAAGGTGAGGATGGTGTTAGGGATCATTAGACACCTCTCTACACTTCATAATCTTAGGTTCATTCTTGTGATTGTGAATTTCTGGCACATGTTCTAGATCACAAACAAAGAGAGTGAAACCAGACACTACTTTAGCTAAAATATAAATTTTAAAAAAGGGAATAATGAACATAGCTAATTTTATTTTTATGGAATGTAGCATTTCTCTCTCCCTATGTAGGATCCAGCAGGGAAATCGTGATGACACAGACCCTGTCGCTGGTCCTCACCCCCGGAGAGTCGGCTTCCATCTCCTGCAGGGCCAGTCACAGCTTCCTACAGAGTGATGGAAACACCTATTTGCATTGGTTCTGGCAGAAGCCAGGCCACTCTCCACAGGGCCTGATCTACTTGGTTTTCAACCGTTACTCCTGGGTCCCAGACAGGTTCAGTGGCAGTGGCTCAAGGACAGATTTCACGTTGACCATGAGCAGGGTGGAGGCTGATGATGTCATTACTGTGCGCAAATGTGTTTATTACTGTGCGCAAAATCTACAGTCTTCTCCCACAGTGTTTCAGGCCCGAACACAAGCCTCCTGCCTGGGGTCCTGGCTGCCCCAGTGAGCAGCTTCTCTGGGGAACTCACAGGTCGTTCTCTGAGTCTGTGTGACAGGAAGGAGCTGGAGGCCACAGGGGAGCAGCTCACAGCTGGGCATCAGGATCCACATGTGGAGGCCCCAACAATTGCCCACCTCGTGTGACTGTAGCACCAAGATATTTAGGGGTCCTGTCCCATGAGGAGCAGTTTATGGTGAATGGAGGAGCTCCTGGGGTCTCCCCTAATCCTCTGTGTCGTGCCCGTGTTGCCAAATAAACTCATCGGGTCTAGTAATCCAGGCATTTCCCCAAAAAGTGTTCCCTGTCCGGGGCGGAAGCCTAAGTCTGCGCTCCTTGCATTATCACACTTCTCTTCAGGCAAGACCCTGGTGTTTTAGTCCCGTATACTCCTCTGTCACCCGTATGTCACGGGGGCAGCTCAGGTTATTGATCAGGAACTTTTTTGCCAACATGCATGTTTGTTGTTACCAATTCAGAGCTATAAATTCAGCCCAGTCCTGACTCCCAGAAAGTTTGCTATGCGGTAATTCTTTCACTTCAAAAAATGTTCTACTTTTCCTTCTTTTTTGTTTTTTCTTTTTGACCCTACTTTTATTTAGTAATATCTTACTTGATTTTCAAATATTTGGGGATTTTTCTGATATTGCTTTGGAATAGAATTGCTCTGTTTTCATAGAATACATTTTTTATGATTTGTATTGATTTAATCTTACTAACATACCTTGGGCCCCTCAACTTGCAGCCTATCTTAGCAATGTTTCAGGGGGAATATGTATTTTATGATTCTTCAACAGAGGGGCCTACAAGTGTCAGTTATGTCCCAAGGGTTGATGTCATTCTTCCAGGCCTCTGTGTCCTCACTGGCCCCAAGGGCTGGGCCACCCACTCCCTGCTGCAACACCCTCTGCTGCTCCAGACCCCACTCACAGCTCCTGACTTGCCTGCCACCTGGTCCAAGGGCCAGCCCAGCAATCCTAGAGCTGGATTGTCTGATCCCGGAAGTCAGTGATGACTGTCACCTGATTCTTTCTTTAAGGAAAAACCAGACAGTAGCACAGTGTAAGGGAATGCACCCTCCACTCCTTGTCCTGTGGTAACTGATATCATTGGCGGAATAATATTTCCCATGATTCAGAATCAACTTAGAGCAGAGTCCCCAGAAACGTCATCAGGACCCCAATACTCATTAGAGGAAATCAGCAACCAGACCACATCCAGAATGTCACTAGCACCCCCAGAATGAGTTCCCAGAACATTTGTAGAGAATTCTGTTTGTCTTGACCCAATTTCTGCATTGTGGCTCTGGTCAGGAGGGTGTGAAATGTGCAATTAGTATCTGTCCTTATAATCCTGCTTTCACCTGATCCTTACACCAGTGGAACACTAGAGGGCGGCCAAGTCAAGTGTTGAATTCCTGCTGCTCTCTTGGGGCAGGTTCTAGTCCACAGTTGTTCCTCATTTCCCTATCACCTAGAAGGTTCTATTGCCATGAGGATGTTTATTCAAATTATGCTCCTCTTCTCTCTCATGGTCTCTCACGCTCTCTTTCCCTATGTCTCCATCTCTCTTTCTGTAAATGTTAACACTGACACAAGTCTGGTAACAGGTTGTTGTTCACGATCCTTCTCTTCTTCATATTCTGAGCCGAGACGAACTGCTGTTGGGACCAACACTGCAATATAGTTTGAAACCAAAGCAAATGATGGAAATCTTGAAACCCGAGCATTAAGCCAAACACAGAAGTTGTTGCTTCCATCCGCCATTTCCCATCCTTGGGATTGTCAGTGACTAGCACATATATGCTTTAACTTTTGGCATAAAATCGATAGGCTTCTCCTGTTTATTATGCCTTAAATAAATGATCGTGGGGCAGATTTCCCATTACAATAGATTAATATATGTTCTCATAATCGCTTTTACATCTCCCCCAGGGCTGCAGAATGTCCAGCATATGAGAGAGCCACTCTCTGGGTTTAGGTTGTTCCCAGTTTCCTAGATGAAACATCGGAGATAGGAGGGAGCTGTGCCCAGGGGAGTTTCTAACCTAGAGCTTCTTGATCAGTTTTGTGATTTTCTCCTGTGTCTACTCCATGCAGCTCAGTAACCAGTTTTTCCAGATTATTTTAATTTATTAATGATCCTTGCTCTCTACTTGGCCTTGTACATTCTCTAGAAAAGTCAACATACACA
>JAHRIG010000060.1:16301971-16338728 GCA_020311275.1 Eira barbara
ACACACAAGTCTACATGTCAGGGTCTCAGATTCCTTCAGAGAGGGCAGAAGCACGTGCGCTGTGTCCTCCCAGCAGATCCACGCTTTCACAGTGGGATTCCTCTTCCCACTGCTGCACGTAGCACGGACATGAGTTTTGTGATTTTCTTCCCAACACAGAAGACCTTTTATGTCACTTTCCTGAAAGCTAGGCCACTCCCACCTCCTCCCTGCCCCTTCCCCACTGCTGCACCCAGCAGGGGATTTGCATAGTGTCCCCTAGGGAGGACCTTCCCTTGCAAGTGTGACATAAAAGACCAACCTGAATCCTGCTTGGACTTACCAAGACTTCTCAGTTCAACTTCTCAAAATGAGGCTTCCAGCTCAGCTCCTTGGGCTGCTAATGCTTTGGTTCCCTGGTAAGGACAGAGGGGGGTGAGGAAGAGAATTCGTGGAGGTGGAGAGGGAGCTGTGAGGGCACACTGCTCTCAAAGTATATTCTCTGTGCTGGTAGCGGGTGTGGGACTAGTCCTCCAGGGTGGGGCAGGGGATGTGTAGACCTGGGAGAGTGAGGAAGATTCCAGAAGGAACAACGACTTGTGCTCTGGTGGGGACTGTGACAGGGAAGGGGTGGATGCTGTTAGCAATGATGAGAGGCCTTTCTCCAATCTCAGGTTGCTTATTGTGATTGTGCACTTTTGGTGCATGCTCGGGGTCCCAAGTAATGGGAATTAAACAAAGTAGTGTTTTAGCTAAACTAACAGAGGTAGAAACAATGGAAATCCTTAAAATTGTTTGTATGTAACTTGGCGCTTGTCTCTCTTCATTTTAGGATCCAACGGGGAAATCGCGATGACACAGACCCCACTGTCCCTGCCCATCACCCCTGGAGAGCCGGCCTCCATCTCCTGCAGGGCCAGTCAGAGCGTCCTGCATAGTAATGAAAAACCTATTTGAGTTGGTTCCGGCAGAAGCCAGGCCAGTCTCCATAGGGCCTGATCTACTTGGTTTCCAACCGTTTCTCTGGGGTCGCAGACAGGTAAAGTGGCAGCAGGTCAGGGACAGATTTCACTCTGACCATCAGCAGGGTGGAAGCTGACGATGTGGGAGTTTATTACTGTGTGCAAAATCTACAGTCTCCTCTCACAGTGGTTCAGGCCCGAACACAAACCTGCTTCTCTGGGGAACTCACAGGACGTTCTCTGAGTCTGTGTGACAGGAAGGAGCTGGAGGCCCCAGGGGAGCAGCTTGCAGCTGGGCGTCAGGCTCCACATGTTGAGGCCCCGTCAGCCTCCCAGCCTGGCATGGTAGAAGCCACAGGGAACTAAGGGGGTCCTGTCTGGTGAGGAGCCGGTTATGGTGAAGGGATGAGCTCCTGTGGGCTCCCCTAATCCTCTGTCCTGTGCCCGTGTGTCTCAAATAAATAAACCACTCCAGTAACCACACAGGTGACATTGATCTGGGACAGAAAAGTGAACACCTATTGGAACAAGTAGCATATGCTCTATTTACCACAGGATCATTTGCTAATATTGGTAATATTGGTATTTTCTCACCATCTCCTTTCCTACTTCTCTACTACTTGCACTATCTGTCTTTTGATATGTCCAGAGAACGATCTGCACAAGATGCTCTCAAGGAGAGTCTGGGTGGGAAAAATCAGTAGAAATATCTAATTCTGATAAAATCAAAATAAGCATTTCAAATCATTGGTTATTAAAACATTCTAATGTCAATTGTCTTTGATTTCCTTCAATTACATTTGTCTGAGTGAAAAGGGGGTTCTTGAAATTTCAAAATCGGGCTTTGAAAATAAACAACGAACAGTTACAACAGAGACAAATGTTACCTTTCTACATCACAGGAAAAGCCAGAGTATATGGGATTTCTCCTTCTCTTCTAAATGTACGGGTGTTAAATATATTGAAGTTAAACACTGCTGTAGATATGATGAATCTGATTCTCTAGTACAGTAAGAGAAGATTTTGAACAAAAAATAAATGAATTATTTTCACATGGTGTGATCACTAACCAAAAATGACCCCGAATGATAAATGTTTTAGAAATCTATAGAAAATTTATGCATGGAATAGATTCCATTCAAGAGTGCAGCAATATGGGGTGCCTGGGAGGCTCAGTGGGTTAATGCCTCTGCCTTCGGCTCAGGTCATGATCTCAGGGTCCTAGGATCGAGCCCCGCATCGGGCTCTCTGCTCAGCAGGGAGCCTGCTTCCTCCTCTCTCTCTCTCTGCCTGCCTCTCTGCCTACTTGTGATCTCTCTCTGTGTCAAATAAATAAAAAAATCTTAAAAAAAAAAAAAGAGTGCAGCAATGTGACCCCTGACCTCACAATTGGTCATGTCATTATGTCATCACACATACGATGGAATTAAAGTGATGAAATTGAGAGAAGAATGGATCCTAGTTCTAGTTGAGAAAATAAAGTGTATTAGAGATGATCATCTCTTCCAAGATAATGAATATCATGGCATGGACAACTGAATGCAATGGGTCAATTCTGGAAGCTTTGACGGTGTGTGGGAAAATGTGTCTACAAATCCAGCAGCCTGGAGCCCACAGATCTTGGAGTTTATGACACTTAATAAAGTAGACAATGAATTTCGGATCAGTGATAAAAATTATATGAAATTAAATTAGAAAACAAAATGTTATTTAGAATATTGATAAATGCATGAGATGGAGAGAGATTATGGAAACACTGGGAGCAAACACAGTAAAGTAGGAAGACCCGAGGCTCAGCAGGGCCATAGTCGTCTTGCTCCCACATGATTGATGGAAACTTGTGATCTGGAATTTCTGCTTCGATGACAGACAGGAGAGAAAGTCCAGCTCCCTCAGCGTGTTGAGGTAGATAAAGGAATCCTACATGATGCTCGTATCTCAAAGGTGATGTACTCAAAACAAAATAGTAAAAAGTGATGTCATAAATGACATAAATAATGTCATAAAACTGAGAGAGGACACCAAGGAGAATGAGAACACAATCAAATTGGCTGTGACACAAAAATCTCAAAATAGAGTTGACAGAATAGGACAAGATTTCTCTGTCTCTACGGTAACAGTCCTGAGGTGGAAAGGCTCCCTTGGTTAGGGAAGTGGTTCTGCTGCACGAGGTCCCTCGGGTTTTCCCCAGCTGGTCACCGTGTGTAGAGATTAGAGACCCTGCTCTTAATTTCTGCTCTTGGCTTAAAAATTCATTTCTTCTTTTATTTTGACAGATATTTAAACATTTTCTCCACACCCATCAAATTTACAACCCCAAGATCAAGAGTCACATGCTCTCCTCACCAAGCCTGCAAGTGCCCCCAAACCCATTTATTCTTGTACTCATGGTCACTATATCAAAATGCATAGCACATTTGCAGGAGAGTCTCCAGAAGCTACAGGATTTCATACCCCAGCAGACTCCCTTGTGTGATGTCATATATGGTAGGATTAATGGTTGCCATCATCATGAGTCTATTATTACATGATCTTCTTCCCAATGTAGAGTCCTTGTCCCAACCACTACTCCCATCAAAACTCTGTGAACTCTTGGATGGTCATGGCACCTGAGCCTCACTGGTCAGGAAGGCTTAAATTATCTGAAACACAATGTATCTCTGTCCTTCCGGGGCAGCCTTAAGCTGTCCTCAGTGGAATACTCCAGGAATACTATTCATTTTCTCCTTGTTTGCATAGTTGACATACAATGTGTCACACGTTGCAGGAGTACAACATAGTCACTCAACAATCTACACATTATTCAATGCTAACCACATAAGTGTAGTCCCCAGGGGCCAACGTTATTCCATTATTACTGATTATATTTCTTACGCTGTACTTTTCATATCTCCAACTTTTTATTTTATTTTATTTTATTTTATTTTATTTTTTTTAAAGATTTTATTAATTTATTTGACAGAGATCACACGTAGGTAGAGGCAGGCAGAGAGAGAGAGAGGAGGAAGCAGGCTTCCCGCTGAGCAGAGAGCCTGATGTGGGGCTCCATCTCAGGACCCTGAGATCATGACCTGAGACGAAGGCAGAGGCTTAACCACTAAGCCACCCAGGAGTCCCTGACTTTTTATTTTATAAGTGAAACCTTGTACCTCATGACCCCCTTCACCTCTTTCACTCATGCCCTCACCCCTCTCCCCCTGGCAACCAACAGTGGGTTCTCTGGAGTCATGAGTGTGTTTCTGCTTCTTTGCTTATTGATTTGCTTGGTTTCTAGATTCCACAAGAAGTGAAATCCTGTAGTGTTTGGTTCTGTCTTATTTCACTGAGCATAATACTCTCTAGCTCCATCCCTGTTGCTACAGATGGCAAGATCTCATTCTCTTTTATGACCGAGGATGATTCCATGGTGTACATATACCACATCCTCATCCATTCCTCTGTGGTTGAACACTTGGTGGCTTACACATCTTGGCTATTGCCAATAATGCAGAAATACACACAGGGCCGCATGTATCTTTTGAATTAGTGTTTTTGTGTTCTTCGCGTAAATACCCAGCAGTGGAATTACTGGATCCTATGGTCCTTCTATGTTTAGGTTGTTGAAGAACCTCCACAATATTCCACAGTGGCTGCACCAATTTTCACTCTTACCAACAGGGCACAGGGTCACTTTTCTCCACATCCTCGCCAACATTTAGTATTCCTTGTCGTTCTGATATGAGCCATCCTGACAGGTGTGAGATGTTATCTCATCGTCGTCTTGATTTGTATTTTCCTGATGATGAATGATGTGGAGCATCTTTCCTGTGTTTCTTGGGATCTGTATGGAGAAATATCTGTTCATGTCTTCCGGAATATGGCATATAATTTTAGGTGCTCTCATTCTTCTGGACTTGCTTCTTTATTTTTAAAATCCAGGTTTGGAACTCAGAAAACTCTCCTTTGGTTTTAACATGCAGTGATAGACTGCTAGAGGATTTTGGCTCTAGGCAGAGCTCTGCACCCAAATCATCTCATCAGATGACTCCTAGGTAACAGCAGCTGTAAGGTGTTATAGGTGAGATACACACGACACCAGGGGAGATAGACGCAAGACAAGGTTTATTAAAGGATCCCTCGGGCAAGATTCCGTGACTCAGGAGAGGAGAGTCGGAGAAGTCGCGCCTGGGAAGGGGTCGAGTGGGTCTTTTATTTGGGTTAAGACAGGGCATAGGTTTATAGCCATATAAGGTAAGGGTTTTGGTGATTGGAGGGTAGGGGGGAGTCCTTATGTTCCTGTTTCCTGCATAGGTATCAGTTTACTTATGGTGACATGTCCTTGGCATAGGTCCTTCTGGCTGGAGAGTCATGGGTAAAGGAAGAGGGTGGCCTGGAAGATGATGGCCCAGCGGCCATTTTTATTGTTCCTCCTGCATTCCCGGGGCCGCAGACCTAAGAGCAGCCACAATAAGCACAATTGAAACACTCAAGTTGTGCCCAAGGTACAAGGAACAACAGGCCCCTGGTGACACAAGGAGCTGTATCTTCTCTGGCTTTCTATCTGTGAACCTGGAAATGAGCCCTACTAGCAGGTTACATTTTTTCCACTTTTTTTCTTTTACTTTTTTTTTTACTTTTTCCACTTTCCACTAAAAGGATTTTTCCACTATAAGGATAAATGAGAGCAGCATCCAGGGGATAGGAGTTTGGGCTCTGGAGCTGGAATGCCCAAGTATAAACTCTGACTCTGAACGCTCCTGGGAGCTAGCAGTATGACTTCAGACAATTGTGTCCATTTTCTCATCCATACAGGAGGACATTAATCATCCTAATCATAGGATTGCTCTGAAGAGTAAATTAATTACTACAATACTTCCATCTGGATTTACCACATAATACATCTACAACAAATGTTGAAAAATGAAATTTTGTTCCTTCTTTCAGAAAGAAACTCAGGGAACAGAGAGAACCTAGACAGGATGTTTACCAGTTTCCCAAAGGTCTTTGTTCAAGTGTGTGGTAATCTCCTTAAACAATCAAATGGAAAATCTTCCTGCAAAAAAGGGGAAAGTGGTTTCTTTTAGCAAAGGAATCAGTCCACTAAAGAAAGGCAGCCCACGGAATGGGAGAAGGTATTTGCAAAGGACACTACAGATAAAGGGCTGTTATCCAAGATCTATTAAGAATTTCTCAAACTCAACACCCCCCCCCAAAAAAAAACAAGTAATCAAGTCAAAGAATGGGCAGAAGACATGAACAGACACTTCTCCAAAGAAGATATACGAATGGCTGACAGACACATGAAAAAATGTTCAACATCATTAGCCATCAGGGAAATTAAAATCAAAACCACATTGAATACCACTTTATACCAGGTAGAATGGCAAAAATCCTCAAGACAAGAAAGAGCAAATGTTGGAGAAGTTGTGGAGAAAGGGGAAGCATCTTACACTGTTGGTGGGAATGTAAGTTGGTACAGGCACTTTGGAAAACGTAATAGAGTTTCCTCAAAAAGTTAAAAATAGAGCTACCCTATGACCCAGCAATTATACTACTGCTAAGATATAGATATAGTGACAAGAAGGAGCACATGTACACCAATGTTCACAGCAGCAATACCCATGATAGCCCAACTGTGGAGAGAACTGAGATGCCCTTCAATAGAAGAATGGATATAGAAGATGCAGTTCATAATTTTTAGTGGAATATTATTCAGCCATCAGAAAGGATGAATACCCATCATTTACATTGACTTGGATGGAACTGGAGGGGATTATGTTAAGTGAAGTAAGCCAAGCAGATAAAGATAATTATCACATGGTTTCAATCATATGTAGAACATAAGGGATAGACCGGAAGACATTGGGAGAAGGAAGGGATAATGAAGTGGGAAAATTGGAGGAGGAGATGAACTAAGAGAGACTATGGACACTGGGAAACAATCTGAGGTTTTTAGAGGGGAAGAGAGTGGGTTAACCTGGTGATGGGAATTAAAAAGGGCATGTATTGCAATGAGCACTTGGGTGTTATACAAAATGAATCATGGAACCCTACATTGAAAACTAATGAAGTACTGTATGGCGACTAACATATCATAATAAAAATTTTTTTTAAAAAGTGGCTTCATTGAATTGTCTGAATTATAGTTTTATAAACTGTAAGGTCCTCCATTACAGGTTGAGCAGAGCACTCATTCAGTTTCAGACCAAGCACTGGGAGACCTGCTGGACTAGCTGAAGTACTGGGACAGCAGTGGGGATGGGGACCAGCTGAGAGGTGAAGGGACACATGCAGAGGACACCCACAAAGCCCTAAACATGGCAGGCCCATCACCTTTGTGGAACTTGGGAGCAAAGCAGCAAAGAACAGGGCTACTCTCGGCCTTCAGACTCTATTCAATACAGTTGGGGACAACAGGTTGTGATTTCTGCATATATTGGCTTAAACCTGCTTAAAATTGCCAGATATGATCAGTGTAAGACCCATAAGAGGGTGTCCCCTCCCTCCACATCATTTGGTGGTCACCACCCTGTTCCACTAAGATCACTGAAAGAAGTTAAGGCGAGATCCACTCAGACTGAGAATTTGAAGACCAGTTTTCCTGGTCTTTTCCAGCACAGCCATCACTCTGTGCTCCCAGTACTCCTCAGGGGAGTGGGACAGCCAGTGGGAGTGTCCGGAGCCAGCCCCAGACAGCACGCTGAGAGAGTAAAATGAAATGCAATATATGCACAGAGGGACCGAATCCCTCTGGACCCCAATTCTCGTGACTCTGCAGTCTCTCCTTTCCTAAGCTGTGGAGCAGCCTAATCTTGGGTGGCCTCAGAGGTCTTTGGATCCCAAACATGATGGGGAAATCACAATTCAGAACTTAAAACTATGCATCACTACCTCATGTTGCCACACTCTGCCATAGAACCTGGAAAGCAATTATCACTTGTTGCCTGCCTCGTAAATAATATATGTTTGAAAATGCACAGAAAGAAGTTCACTTTATCCTAGAAATGATATTGTCCAAGAACAGGGGAAAAAACCCTCAGAATTACTCCCTCCCCATGGCCACAAGAGGGCGCACGGGTACCACGGGAATCCCTGGATGGCTCTGGTTGTGTCTGGCATTAACCACCAAGAGCCCAATCTGATGTTAGAATGTTATTATTATTTCTTGTTACCACTTATGATTACATCTCTGAGATTCCCCTCTTCACCCAGGGATAATGTCACACCTCCTCCTGCCGCCCAGGTTTCCATCAGATTCCATGGAGACAGGGAAAATAGCACTTAGTGAAGGTTCCAAAATGTCATATTTGATTCAGCAGAAAACAAGTTCCCTCCAACAAATACTGTCCCGGACAGAGTATAACTCTGGGGAAATGACCCACACAGAAAACACATATGAGAAAGACTTGTGGTGAGAGGTCCCTTTGGCAAAGGAAAAGAGCGTGGAGTAGTCACTGACGGGCCATCAGGACACCATGCAAGGTGCTCCTCACCCAGGTCTGAGAAAGCGGGAAGCCTGCAGCCCCTCACGGGCCCATGGCCATGGCTTTGGGGACCCACTGATGAGACTCACACTTGCTCACATCCACAGTCACCACTGGTGTCAGAGAGAGAACTGGTGTAGACTGGTTTCCCCACACTTCAGAACTATGCACACAGCCTCTCAGTGACCAACAGGGTGACTGATGAAACAGGGGCTTTCATTAGATTTATACCAGTAGCTGCAGCCAGCATGGAAAATTGGGCAGAAGAGACATCTCTCAAGACCAAATCAAAAATCACCTTGTGACTTTTTCTCTTTTAAAATTAATCCTCCATGACATGTGGGAACCCTCAGAGGGAGAAGGGAAACTCATGTTATTCACCCCCAAAATGGGTCTGGCCAACTGACCCCACAGCTGTACCATCCCAGGCATCTGTACGTTTTCTTTAGATAACCAGTGTTCAGGACAGCGTGGCTGAGGCTGCTCACACATGGTTCCATGCTGACTCTCTTCTCTTCGGATCAGGCAATGCTGATCCCTGAAGGAATGACCCCTGCTCTCCTTGGCACGAAGAGAACAGGTCTGCTCTGTCCCGATCTCGTTGCCAAACTCCCAGCCTCATTGCACGTTCACTGTGTTATAGGCAGTGCTGGGGCCCCAGGGAGAGTATTTTTTCCCAAAAGCCCAAGTCAGACTCACTATATCCAGTAAGTCTGATTGGCATTGCTCTGCCATCATCCCTGCTGTACACAACATCTGCAGCCTCCCCTCATTTTTACCTTGCACGATCATCAAAAGACACAATCTCACTGATCAGATCAGAAATAAAAGGTTGGAAAATCATCTCTTTATTGAAATAAGTGCAGTAGAGGTATGGTTACATAGTCTTCAGGTGAGATTGTCAGAACAGTGTCCCAACTGTGAATCCTACCATGAAATTTGTGTCTCTATCTCCCTAGTAGGGAGTAGCTCAGTGAATTAGGTAACTAGATTTTTTATTTTTTATTTCTGCAGCACATTAGGTGGTAGAAAACTCTTTTCACTTATATGAATAACAATAACAGTCATGCATTGGTTGGTATTTTAACAAATCACATTTTCATAAGTCCCATGTTTTCATCCATCCTATTCCTCTTTTCCTTTCTCCAAGCTATTAACATCCAAGTTGTCATTGACCATCAGAGAAACATTTGACATTTAAGAGTGAATGTAATTTATTTCTTCAATATTCTCTATTGGGTTGTGTGTATAAATATAACTAAATCTGAAAAACAAAAATACAGGTAGACTCAGACAGAAATAGACTCTTCCTAATAAATTCAACATATGACCAAATAAGGAGAATGTTTAATGTAGCTCCTTTGAAGGTGTTTGCCTAGGGCTTCTTTACAAAAAGGTTTTCAATAGTCATATTCATTTATTGTTCCAGGTAATCAGAAATGTTGGCACAGATAACTCCTGGTATGATGCACTGAGGCTATATTCCTTCTGCAATATTCTTGTAAAACTGAAAATCTTATTACAAACAATGGAAAGCATCACACAAACCTGATGAGCAGGATAAACCAAAAAGAACTGTCCAGTGCACTGCAAAGGTTTCAAGGTCATGAATACACAAAAAGGAGATAATCATCACAGATTGGAGGAAAGTAAGGAGACATGGAACCACATGCAGTGTAGATTCTTGGATTTTATCCTAGAACATAAAAAGGGCTTTAATGGAAAAGTTAGTGAAACCAAAGAAGGATTATTAATTAATTAATCAATAACATTGCATCAATGTTAATTTCCTGGCTAAGATAATTATAGTAAGGTTATGTAAGCTGTTCACATTAGGGAAAGCTGGAGAGAGAGTGGATGGAAACAATCTTAATAATTTTGAAATTTCTTTTAAGTGTAAAATGATGTCAAAATAAATCGAAATATGTAATAAAAAGTATTTACATAAGAGTACTAGTTCTTATTCCACTAGTCCATGGCATCAGTCTCTTTTCTCTCCTTATTTATGATTCCCCTTGATTTTCTTTTATTTACTTATGTTTTGAAGTCTAGTTGACATGCAATGTTACATCAGCATCAGGTGCACAACACAGTCATTCAAGAACCTGTACATTACACTCTGCTCACTGGAGTGCAGTTCTCATATGTCATCAGAGGACACTATTGTAATACCATTGACCCTATTGCCTGGGCTGTACTTTCTTCCCCGTGACTTATTCTTTCCATTGCTGGAAGCTTGTACCTCCCTCACACCTCATTCATCCTTCCTGTCTCCCCACCTCCTGCCTTTCTGGCAGCCATTAGTTTGTTCTCTGTATTTATCAGTCTGGGTTCTGCATTTTTAAAAATTTTTAAAAAAAATTTTTATAAACATATAATGTATTTTTATCCCCAAGGGTACAGGTCTGTGAATCGCCAGGTTTACACACTTCACAACACTCACCATAGCACATCCCCTCCCCAATGTTCATAACCCCACCCCTTTCCCTCCCCCCTCCCCCCAGCAACCCTCAGTTTGTTTTGTGAGATTTAGAGTCACTTATGGTTGTCTCCCTCCCAATCCCATCTTGTTTCATTTATTCTTTTCCTACCCCCCCAACCCCCCATGTTGCATCTCTACTTCCTCATATCGGGGAGATCATATGATAGTTGTCTTTCTCTGACTACATTTTGTTATTTTACCATTTTTTTTTTCTAGATTTGACATAAAATTAATCATATGGCATTTGGCTTTCTCTGTCTGACTTATTTCACCTTGCACACTATCCTCTAGGTCCATCCATGTGGTCACAGACAGCAAGATTTCATTGTCTCTTATGACTGAGTAATATTTCATTGTATGTATATACCACCTCTTCTTTATCCATTCATTTATTGATGGACACTTATGTTGCTTCCATATTAAGCTATTGTAAATAATACCACAATAAACATATAGTTACATATTATCTTTTCAAACTGCTGTTTTCATAATCTCTGGATAAATAGCAAGTAGTGGAATTACTAGATTGTATGGTATTCCTATTTTTAATTTCCGGAGAATTTTAATTTCTGGTTTTGGAGGAAACTCCATACTGTTTAAACTCCATACTGTTTTCCACAGTGGCTTCACCAACGTATATTCCCACCAACAGTGCACAGTGTTCCTTTTTCTCCACATTCCCACCAACACTTGTTAATTCTTTTCTTTTTGATACTAGCCATTCTGACAGGTGTAAGGGGATATCTCTTTGTGGTTTTGATTTGCATTTCCCTGATGTGATGTTGAGGATCTTTTTATGTGTCTGTTGGCCAACCCCAATCTTCACTGGAAAAATGTATTTTCAGATTCTTTGTTCATTTTTAATCAGATTATTTGAGGTTTTTTGGTGGTGAGTTGTAAAAGTACTTTATATATTTTGGATATTAGTACCTTATTGGATGTATCATTTGCAAATATCCTCTCCCATTTAGTAAGCTGCCTTTTCATTTTGTTGATGGCTCCCTCTGCTGTGCAAAAATTTTTCATTTGGTGAAGTCACAATATTTTATTTTTGCTTTTCTTTGTCTAAAAATACATATTTAGAAAAATGTTACTAAGCCTAATGGCAAAGAGATTACTGCCTATGTTTTCTTGAAGGAATTTTATGGTTTCAAATCTTACACTTAGGTCTTCAATCCATTTTAAGTTTATTTTGGACTGTGGTGTAAGAAAGTGATCCAATTTCATTCCTTCGCATGTAGCTGTCATGTTTTCCCAACATCATTTATTGAACAGATGTCCCCATTGTGTACTCTTGCCTTCATTGTCATAGATTAATTCACTATATAAGCACAGGTTTATTTCTGGGCTCTCTATTCTGTTCTATTGACCTTTATTACTATTTTAATGCCAATACTATACTGATTTGTTTACTATAGCTTTGTAGCGTTGTTTGCAGTCTAAGATTGTGATACCTCCAGCTTTGTTCTTCTTTCTCAAGATTGCTGTGGCTACTCAGGGTTGACCTTTTAAAATAGAAATGTAAAATGGGCCTGGAAAAAGCTGAAGAACTAGAAATGTAACAGGGAAACAGAAAGAAACATTTAGGGTGCCTGGGTGGCTCAGTGGATTAAAGCCTCTGCCTTTGGCTCAGGTCATGATTCCAGGGTCCTGGGATCAAGTCCTGCATTGGGCTCTCTGCTCAGCAGGGAGCCTGCTCCCCTCTCTCTCTGCCTGCTTCTCTGCCTACTTGTGATCTCTGTCTGTCACATAAATAAAATCTTAAAAAAAAAAAAAAAAGAAGAAACATTTAAATATGTCCCTCCTACCGCTTAGGTAGCATAGATTACATCTCTATTAGCTTTGTTCCAAGCAAAGACAATCTTTTATGTCACTCTGCTCACATGAGAGGTCATACCCCTCTCCGGGAGGCTCTTTCCATTTGGCTGCACCCACAAGGGATTTGCATGTTGTCCCCTAGGGAGGACCCTCCCTTGCCAGTCTGAGATAAAAGATCAACTCTCAACTTGTCTTGACCTACCAGGACTCATCCCTTTAACTTGCCAAAATGAAGTTCCCTGCTCAGCTTCTGGGGCTCCTCATTCTCTGGTTTCCAGGTAAGAACAGGGTGCCCAAGGAGGAGGGAAAATGGGAGGGCAGGATGAACTCTGAGGGCACCGCTCTTTCCCACATAAATTCTGTTTCCATGTGAGATGGATGTCTTCCTACTAGAGTGGGGCTTGTGACTTTTAGATCTGTGGGAAAGGAAGAGTCCTGAGGGAAAAGGACCTGTATGTACTCTGGTGACCATGTGGCACTGAAGACGGGGAGGGCTTAGGTGACTTCTAAGCTCCTGCTATGTCTTGCCAATCTCTAGTTCTTTTTCGAAATTGGAAAGTTTTGAGTTGTGAATCAAGATCTCTTAAAAGGCCTTTTATTTTTTAAAATTTATTTTATTTATTTATTTTTATTTTCAGCGTAACAGTATTCATCGTTTTTGCACCACACCCAGTGCTCCATGCAATACGTGCCCTCCCTAAGGCCTTTTAGTCTGAAATAAGAGCAAAAGGAAAATTATGGAAATTACCCACAATGTTTGAACTTAACCTTGCACTTCTCTCTTCTTACTTTAGGGTCCAGTGGGGAGGTCGTGATGACACAGACCCCACTCTTCCTGCCCGTCACCCCCGGAGAACCAGCCTCCATCTCCTGCAGGGCCAGTCAGAGCCTACTACACAGTGATGGAAACACTTATTTGTACTGGTACCTGCAAAAGCCAGGCCAGTCTCCACAACTTCTGATCTATGGGGTTTCCTACCGTTTCCTTCGGGTTCCGGGAAGGTTCAGTGGCAGCGGGTCAGGGACAGATTTCACCCTGAGAATCAGCAGGGTGGAGGCTGACGATGTGGGAGTTTATTATTGCATGCAAGGTACACATGTTCCTCCCACAGTGATTCAGCCCCAAACACAAAGTCCCTGCTTGTTGTGGCCCAGCTGCTCACATATGTTGTTTGTCTAAGGATCAGGCATAGCAGATCCTCTCAGTCAGTATAAGAAGACATTGGAGACCTCAGGGGACTGGGTTGAGGCTGCAGGCTCTGGACCATGAAGAAGGCTGCACTGCAGCACCATCCTTTATGGGTGTCAGCTGAAACAGCTTTGACATGACATGACTGTCAGGGAGAATGGGTGAGCTCTGAGCCACCAGCCAGGACAGAGGGAGGAGCTGAATGAAAGTTCATCTGATCTTCCCTGCCTTGTGTAAGGTTGGAAGTCAAACTCAGCGTGAAAGCCAGAGAAGAGAGGCCATTCCTGGAAATGATAGTGGAATTCTGTTGGTATTTGACTATTTTAATATTTGATCACTAAGTCACTCTCCATGCCAGTTATAGGTCTTTGCCTTTTTTTTATTTCTTCATTGTCAGTTCTTGTCAGCTTGTATATTTCTAGGAATTCGTTTATTTCATATGGGAAATTCAATGTGTAGATGTACAATGGTTCATAATACCCCCTTACTGTCCATTTATTTCTGTAAAATGTAGTAATGTCTGCACTTTCAAATCTGTTTTCAGTAATTTGAGTCTTCCCTCTTTTTTCTTCAGCAAGCTAAATATTTGCCAATCTTATTGTTTTTTAAAATATTTTTTTTAAAAGATTTTATTTATTTGACAGAGATCACAAGTAGGCAGAGAGGCAGGCAGAGAGAGAGGGGGAAGCAGGCTCCCTGCCGAGCAGAGAGCCTGATGTGGGGCTCGATCCCAGGACCCTGAGACCATGACCTGAGCTGAAGACAGAGGCTTACTGAGCCACCCAGGCGCCCCCATCTTATTGTTTTTAAAGGACCAAACTGTAGTATATTTTCCCCATATTTTAATTTTATTTTATTAATATATTTTCTAATATCCGTAATCTCCTCCCTCTGCTAACGTTGGGTTTAGTTTGCTCTTCTTTATCTAATTCCTTATAGTATACAACTACATGGTTGATCTTATATTATTATTATTATTTTTAAAATTTTTAATTTCTTTTCAGCATAACAGTATTAATTGTTTTTGCACCACACCCAGTGCTCCATGCAATAGGTGCCCTCCCTAATACCCACCACCTGGTTCCCCCAACCTCCCACCTCCTGCCCCTTCAAAACCCTCAGGTTGTTTTGCAGAGTCCATAGTCTCTCATGGTTCACCTCCCCTTCCAATTTCCCTCAACTCCCTTCTCCTCTCCATCTCTCCAGGTCCTCCATGTTATTTGTTATGCTCCACAAATAAGTGAAACCATATGATAATTGACTGTCTCTGCTTGACTTATTTCACTCAGCATAATCTCTTCCAGTCCCGTCCATGTTGCTACAAAAGTTGGGTGTTCATCCTTTCCGATGGAGGCATCATACTCCATAGTGTATATGGACCACATCTTCCTTATCCATTCGTCCATTGAAGGGCATCTTGGTTCTTTCCACAGTTTGGTGACCGTGGCCATTACTGCTATAAACATTGGGGTACAGATGGCCCTTCTTTTCACTACATCTGTATCTTTGGGGTATATACCCAGTAGTGCAATTGCAGGGTCATAGGGAAGCTTTACTTTTAATTTCTTGAGGAATCTCCACACCGTTCTCCAAAGTGGCTGCACCAACTTGCATTCCCACCAACAGTGTAAGAGGGTTCCCCTTTCTCCACATCCTCTCCAACACACGTTGTTTCCTGTCTTGCTAATTTTGGCCATTCTAACTGGTGTAAGGTGGTATCTCAATGTGTTTTTAATTTGAATCTCCCTGATGACTAGTGATGATGAACATTTTTTCATGTGTCTGATAGCCATTTGTATATCTTCATTGGAGAAGTGTCTGTTCATGTCTTCTGCCCATTTTTTTTATATGATTGTCTGTTTTGTGTGTGTTGAGTTTGAGGAGGTCTTTATAGATCCTGGATATCAACCTTTTGTCTGTACTGTCATTTGCAAATATCTTCTCCCATTCCGTGGGTTGCCTCTTTGTTTTGTTGACTATTTCCTTTGCTGTGCAGAAGCTTTTGATCTTGATGAAGTCCCAAAAGTTCATTTTTGCTTTTGTTTCCTTTGCCTTTATGTTATAAAGAAATTTAAAACATTGAATTCATTATATATTTACTAGATAATAGTCAACTCCCTTTAGGGTTTTCATAAGATATTTTCAGTTAGAAAACAGTTGTGAACCTTTCAGCTTCCTTCCTTCATGTAGAAACCAGTGTCCACATTCTGCTAACCCTGTCCCCAGCTTTCATCTCTGCAATCTTCAAGAGAAAATGTCATCATGCTGTGCTAGGTGAGGGACACCCTTCCACACTGCAATGAACACACAACCACAGGTGACTCCAGCAGCAACCAGAGCAACCTCCTCAACTCCTCTTCCATGAAATTACAACCTGGACCCCTGGAGTCCAGCCCATTTCAGTGATTATGGGTTTGGGACAGTTTCTTCCCCATAATCACTGGAATGGAAGCTTGAAATGCTCCACACATAGTCTGTGAGTAAGACACCAAAGTACCCTGCAGTGTAAGAGCCTTGAACACAAACCTCCCAAGAGGTTCAGCCTCTTAGGTTGGCAGGAGAATTGATGGACCATCTATCTGAAGGCAGGGTCAGGTGGAAATCGCTGTGGAGCCTTTGAGGTAGTGGTCATGGAGGCATCTGTCATGACCAGTGGGTCTCCTTTTGGTAAACATGGGCCAGGACAATGGCAGGAGAGCATCCCAGAGCCTCTTCCTCCCTCCTCACTGAGGGCAATTAGGTCCCACAGACCTTGAAGGTACTGACCACGATGACCTTCCTGGAGCATCCACCCTGGTTTCCTCTGACCTCATGCTGCTCAGAAGCCCAGTCGTGTCACTTGGAGGAGACCCTAGTATGTCTGCACATCACCTAATGCCACTTATTCACTTCAAGGCACTGCTTAGTGCCTTTGTCCCATGATCATCACCCTCACTAATCATCAGAGAATGGAAAGCTGTCTGCGCTGTGTCAGTTTTGGCTTTTGAGCGAGTCAGAGCTCACAGGAGACTCACATATGTACAGTGCCATAAGGATATTCTGTGATAACCCTATCATGAGTTCCCTATCACTGAACTGTCTCTGAGCAGTTATACAGTTTACCTGTTGACACAGCCTTCTTCCTTTTGAAGCCTCTAATGAATGACTTTACTTCCAGATTGATAGGAGTTCAATGCTGCTAACCCAGACATGTACACATTAAATCCCACATTTCTATAATGCAAATTTCCTAGAGCAAAGGTCTCTTTGTTGTTGTTGTCTTCATTTCTGCTTCTTTGACTTGTGTCAAGGTAGAAACAGAGGTGAACAATAAATAAGTTTTGTAGATAACATAATTAGCATTATAAATTCAGTAGGACAAATTCTTGCTCTTGCGCTCACCAATTTTGATCTACTATGCTTTCTTTATTTTAAAATACTATCTGATTACCATTTTCATTTCTGCTTTGACCCAGGTTTTATTTAGTAGGGTGTCATTTTAGTTTCCATGTATTCGAAGATTTTTCTGTAGCTTCCTATTACTAATTTTTAGTACAAATCCCTTGGATTTAGAGAACATACTTTGTACGATTTGAATTTATTTAAGCTTATTGAGTTATCTGGTGCCCCAAGTATGATTTATCTCAGCAAATGTTTTGAAAAGAGTATGTATTCCCTTATTCCTTGGTGGAGTTTATCTTAAATGGTAAAGATATGAAAATGGTGGATAGTGTTGTTCAAGTCTTCTGCGTCCTCATGGTCCAGGTGTCCCGGTTATTTGTACTGCAGGCTTGACCTACCACAGAGCCCAGCCCAGGGCTTCTCTGGGCCACTCAAAGCTGCTTGACTGTCACCTGGTCTGAGGACTACATCAGTATTCCTTGACTATGTCTTAGAAAATGTTGCCTCCAGAAGTTGAATGAACCTGTCAGTGTTCCTTCCTTTCAAGAAAAAGACACCTTTTAAACACAGGGGAATGCAATAGACAGTCTTCCCCCATCCTGTTTATTGAGCATTAGTGAGAGGTTCCTCAAAAGTTAAAAACAAACTGTCATACAATCCAGCAATTGTACTACTAGGTATTTAATTAAATTATACAAAAATACTAATTCGAAGGGATACATGCGACCCAATTTTTATAGCAGCATTATTTACAATAGCTAAATTATGGAAATAGCCAAAGTCTTTATCAACTGATGAATGGATAAAGAAGGGGTGGTGGTATATATTTATATACAATGGAATATATATATATATGTATATATATATATATATATATATATATATATATATATGAATAGATACATATATAATCTATATATGTAATGTAGTATTGTTCAGATATAAAGAAAAATAAAATCGTGCCATTTGCAACAACAGGGATGAAGCTAGAGAGTATTATGCTAAGCAAAATAAGTCAGCCAGAGAAAGACAAATACTATATGATTTCACTCATATGTGGAATTGAAGAAACAAAACAAATGAACAAAGGAGGAAAAGAGAGAGAGGTGAAACAAGAAACAGACTCTAAATTATAAAGAACAATATGATGGTTATCAAAGGACAGAGGGGTGGAGGGATGGGTGAAATAGTAATGGGGATCAAAGAGTACACTTGCCGTGATGAGCACCTGCTATTGTATGGGTGTGTTGAATCACTATATTGTACACCTGAAACTAATATTACACTGTATGTTAACTGGAATTTAAAGAAAAACTTTAAAAAACATAAAATCTAATAGCGCTGAAAGGAGAAAAAAATATTTTGATGAGAGGATATTTTCACACAGGAATTTTATCCCCTGCTTTTAAAAGTGAAGAAAGATCCCTCCCTTCCCCAGGCAGGCAACAACACATGAACCACAGCTTGCTGCCAGTGGGACTCTTGTTTTTCCCCATTGAACTTTTGGCCAAAATAGCCCTCCTCAATATCCTCTTAAAGCATATTTTAAAGTGACCTTCTCTTTGTCTCTTTGGACTTGCCTAGGATTTGTCATAGATTTCTTGTCCTCTCCTATTCCTGAATAATCTCATTATATTGATAAAATAATTGGCAGTTTTACTTTTAAGCTCGCCATACCCCTAAGCCACATCTCCCCAAGTTTCCCACCTTACCCCTCCAGCACCTGGACACATCATTTCACTCTGTTTTTTGAGTTTAGCTCCTTTAGATTCTACACATAGGTGATACCATTGAATAGTTGTCTTTCTCTGACTTCTCTCACTCATCATATGACCTCAAGGTCCATCCAATTTGTTGCAATGGCAGAATGTCATTCTTTCTCATGGCTGATAAGTACTGTGTACATATACCACAACCTCCTTATCCATTCATCCACTGATGGACAATCACGTTGTTTTGTTTCCATATTTTTGGTAATGTGAAAAATGTTGCAATAAACATCGGAGTAAAGATATCTCTGGTAATCTGATTCCTTGTCTTTGGAGATATAGACAGGCTTGTAATTGTTGGATCATATGGTAGTTCTCTTTTCAGTTTCTCGAGTAACCTTATATGCTTTCCTATAGTAGCTTCACCAATGTACATTCCTACCAACAATGTACAAGTGTTCCCTTTTCTCCACATCCTCTCCAACACTTGTTATCTTTTGTCTTCTTGATAATAACCATTCCAACAGGGGTAAGGTGGTATCTCATTGTGCTTTTCACTTGTATTTTCTTGATGATTAGTAACACCGAGCATCTTTTCAGGTACTTGCTGACCATTGTAGTTCTTTTTTGAAAAATATCTGTTCAGTTCCTCAGCCCATTTTTTAAATCAAATAGTTTTGTTTTTATTGTTCCTATTGAGTTTTTTTTGTTTTTGAGTATTTGTTATTGAGAATTTTGTTTTTATTGTTGCTATTTATTGTATGATTTTTAAAATATATTTTGGGTATTCACACCTTCCTAATATATGCTTTGCAAATGTTTTCTCTCATTCTGTGGATTGCCTTTTCATTTCGTTGAGTGTTTCTTTTGCTGTGCAGAAGATTTTAGACTAACGGAACCCACTTGTTGATTTTTCCATTGGTTTCTTTTAGCATCATACTCAAAAAACCATTTCCTAGACCTTGTCAAGAGTTTTTAAATATGTGTTTTTTAATGAATTTTATGGTTTTTTGAAATTTAGGTCTTATCATAAATTCTTATTCAAGCCAGTAGAGCATGGGTGAGCTTCCGAAATTTTATTCTACCCCCAGTGTATACCTGGTATTATTTGAGAAAAACGATCATCGACAAACCATGTAGACAAAGAGGACAGTGACCAGAGACAGAGCAAGGGTTGGGAAGGTTGGCAGGGGATGCCGCGGTTGGGGCCAAGGTTCATGTCTGAGACATAGAGACAATCAGTGCAGCATTATAGGGGGAAAATGTACGGAACTGTGGAAGGTTTACTCTGTCTTTCTGGCCTGGAGGCCCAGCCACATTTCTCATCTCAGACTCCAGCAGATATTCCCAGGAGAAATCCACCCTGGGGGTAAAGTCTCAGCTCCTGGCTTATCTATTAAAGCAGCTTCCTGTAGCTGCCCTAGCTCAGCTATGTTCTCTTCCCCAGCAGAGCCCCCTGCCTGGGCCAAGCCAGAGGATATGCCCACATTCAGATTTTGCGAATTCCACAAGGTATAAAATGACAGGAGAACATCTCACCACCTACAACACACTTTCTCTCTCTGAAATTGTAGATCACCTGGTCCTCATTTCTTCTATGGCTCTCTGATGTCATCATAAACATGACTCTAACATTTTTTTTGTTGTTGTTGTTCTCCTCTGCATTTTTTGTAATGGTAGTGTAGTTCCTGTAAGATCTCTTCCATCCTAACTGAACCTGGAAATGACTTTTATTTCAAATTCAGGTATAATATGTGGGTAAAACTTTGGTAGTACATTGCAAAACACTAGATTAATCCATTAATGCACATGGCATGATCACACAAATGCTTCAAGGAAAGGGAAAAGAAATCCCTGAAGAAATGTTGGTGGTCCTTCCATCATCAAAATGACAATTGATGACTAATTTATTTATTTCCAAATTCCAGGCACATTGCCTAGGTATATATGCCTTACAGATGCCCCATTGACAATAGTGCTCTAATGATATTTTGATTAAATTGTATATTAGTTATAGAGTTATGGGGGAATTAAATGAAGGTTTGAATTCACAAAATAAAGCAATCCCCGTGTCTGCTTAAGGAAGTGAGCGACATTGGAGGTGATTGACTGCTTCCAGATACTAGATCCCATGGAACATGTATGGTACATTGTGTCTGTCTTCACCATGATAAACACATGACACCTAACTAAATCTATGGATCCACCAGTTCCCTGGGCCTCAGCCACTCCCTGAGGACTGAACGCTTCTACCTGTTACCCTAGGTCTTCCTCTGCATCCCACTCCCACCCAGCATCTGGCTCAAATAGCACTTCATCATGAAAGACATATTGAGTAGCATGAACACAATTTCCCTACAGGAGTCAGCAGGGCATGGACCATCATCTGTCCATCCCACGAGTGAGCTGTATGATGAGCATGACGTGCAATCTTCCAGCTGCTTTTGTGCCTTGTACTTGAACTCTCACACATTGCCACTATAGGACGGGCCTCCACTGCTTCCAATATGCTCACCTCAGTATCCGTTCTCTGACTTGACTCAAGCAGCTCGATGTTTGCAGAGTCACAGGAGTAATGCAAAAGCATTTTGTTGCTGATAGGAAAAGTAGGGTGGCTACAGTGCAATGCAGGCTTTCCCTAAGTCTGTTTCCCTCCTGGACCTCAGGGTAGGTGTTTCTCCACCCCTGACAAATGCTTGTTAACTTATTTGTGTTGTGTGCTGTAACCAGCTTTGATGGGGTCAGTTTTGCTATCCAGGATGCAGTGTGCTTTGGAGACTTGAGGGAAACAGGGATTCCAGCAAAGCATTTGGGAGCCTTCAGTGTACAGGTGGTATAGGAAAATTTCAAAGTCCTTCTCTGACCATAAAATAATTTCTGTGAGACTTTTCACTTCCTGGACATTTCAGGGCAAGAGATGATGAGATACACAACTAAGCACAATGGAGACTTCTGAAGTTCTAATGTTGTGTTTCATAGGAAACAGTAATATAAGACCCCAATATACATGTCCAAAATGATTCTGTAAAAGAAGAGATATTCTAAACACCAGTCAAAAATACTAGAAAATTATTCCTTGTTTATTCTGCTCTGTCCTCCCAAGGAAGTTCTTCCCTTAAGAAATGTTTTGAATTCACCTGGTACATATATAGTGAGTTAAGTATGATGGGATTTTCACGAGATGATAACAACTGGTTACTAGGAACTTCAGATTCATTGCCTGAAGCATAAAATTCTTTCTCTTTTCCTCTCCCCTTAAACAGATTCTTTGCTCTGTCTCTGTTGGAAGTTTTTTTTTTTTTCTCTCCTTGTCTCCCTCTTTTAATTTGAATGGCTTCATGCAGTTTAATTCACTAGATCTCAAGGAAAGCCTGTGCCTAACACTTTCATCCAACATTCTTTAACTGTTAACCTGGTAAGAAGAGATACTGAACTACTTTGCAACCATTTTGTTTCCATCCTGTGTTTGCAGACTCTGCCCATCAATACCAAAGTGGTGGGGGCGCCTGGGTGGCTCAGTGGGTTAAGCCTCTGCCTTCGGCTCAGGTCTTGATCTCAGGGTCCTGGGATCGAGCCCCACGTTGGGCTGTCTGCTCAGCAGGGAGCCTGCTTCCTACTCTTTCTGCCTGCCTCTCTGCCTACTTGTGATCTCTCTCTCTCTCTCTGTCAAATAAATAAATAAAATCTTAAAAAAACAAAACAAAACAAAACAAAACAAAAGTGGTGGAAGCCGTATCCTCCCCATGATGAGCCTGGAAAGAGCTAAGCAAGATGGTCATTCATCTCCCATATACTGATCTGGATATTCAGAATCTGATCCTGATACCATTTGGCAACATGATGACTGCTTTCTTGGTTTTCAGCCAAAGAAAGAAGATATTTTATTTCACACTGCTCACAGGAGAGTCTCTCTTTTCTCATGGCTCTGTCCACATGGCTCCACCCACCTGGGAATTTGCATATTGTCCCTTAGGGAGGATCCTTCCTTGCAGGTCTGAGATAAAAAGTCAGTTCAAATATTGCTTGGACTTACCAAGCCTCATCTGTTCAACTGCTCAGAATGAGGTTTCCTGCTCAGCTCCTGGGGCTGCACATGCTCTGGGTTCCAGGTAAGAGCAGAAGAGAGATGAGAAAGGAGAATGGGGTGGGAAGGATGAGCTCTGGGATCTCCATGGTTCTCCATGTTTAAATGGAAAGTGCTACTTGTGAGATATGATGGATGGGGCATATAGTATTGAGATGTGTCAACATAAGAAAGAATCTGAAAGGAGCAAGAAGCTTGCTCTGGTGACCACCACAGTGAAGAAATGAGAGGATGGTCTAGGCGACTCCCAGAGGCCCTTTTGCACCTTACAAAATCTGTTCCTTCATAAAATTGAATAGTTGTGGGGATATTCTCAAACACACACACACACACACACACACCATACACACACACACACACACACACACAATGATCTCACATAAAATAAATAACAGAAGGGCAACATGAAAATGGCTCAGAATGTTTGAACTTTGTACTTCTCTCTCCTTACCCTAGGATCCATGGGTTTATCGTGGTGATGCTATACCTTCCATGTATAACACCCAGTATGAACAAAACTCTTTCAAAGCAATGGATATAAAGTTTCACTTATGAACAATGACAGGAATATGTAAGGTTCTTCAGGACTGTTTGGATTGAATGTCTTCTGGGAAATCCTTGAGGATAACATTTTCAAACGATGCTGAGAACTTATTTGAGCAAGAATTTTGTTGAGTTTTTGACTCTGAACTCTGGGGCAAGAATCCTGGTTGCTGAGAGAAGCTGTGGTGTGGGGTGGATGGTCCTACATTTCACTAGTGACAGTATGCCTTACCCCTTCATTCTGCTACAGTAGTTTAGGTTTTTGGTTTCCTTGCCCTGATCATTTCTTTCTTTCTTTCTTTCTTTTTTAAAAGAATTTATTTATCTATCGGACAGATGGAGATCACAAGTAGGCAGAGAGGTGGCAGGGGTGTGGGGGAGCAGCCTCCCCACTGAGCAGAAAGCCCGATGTGGAGCTTGATCCCAGGACCCTGGGATCATGATCTGAGCCAAAGGCAGAGCCCTTAACCCACTGAGCCACCCAGGCACCCCACCCTGATCATTTCTTATCATTATAAGGAGAGTGACTCTAGGTCTCCCTTCTAGCTTCTGATGACGCCTATACAAATATGTGTTTCTTTCTTTTCTTTTTTTAGAGTCAAGTTTACATGCATCTTTTTTTCTTTTATTTTTTTTTTCAGTGTTCCAAGATTCATTGTTTATGCACCACACCCAGTGCTGCATGCAATACATGCCCTCCTTAATACCCAACACCATGCTCACCCAACCCCCCACCCCCTTCCCCTTCAAAACCCTCAAGTTTGTTTCTCAGAGTCCACAGTCTCTCATGGTTTGTATCCCCCTCCAATTTCCCCCAATTCACTTCTCCTCTCCATCTCAAATACGTGTTTCTATTAGCAGGTAGGAGTCTGTGTCCTTACAGTTCCAGCTTTCCTAATAAAATACACTGATGGTAGAAGTCAGAAAATGAACACCTGAAAGAAAAGAAGAGAAAAGAAATCTCTTATAAATTGAATTTATGAGTTCTGTAAAACTATTTTAAATGTATTAAGGTTTGTTTCTATACATTCTTATTGAGATGGTTGAATTCTGGTTGAACCCTGACAAGATATGTCCATTTGTGTTCTTCACAAATGAAGTCTGACCTTGGGGTGAACACTAACATATAATGGGATTAACATATAATGGGATGGCAAAATGTGTTTTTTGAATTGCTCCCAAATTTGATTTGCAAGACAAAAGCAACTAATTTGACATGAGTAGTAATGTTCTGGAGGGTTCTGTTCAACCTGACCTGTATCATGCAATCTGCTTACATCAGAAATAAAATCAGGTTATTTCCCTATTTAATAAAAGCTGGTATGATAGACAGACACCCCAGAGCAGCTCTGACCCAGCAGCCCATTCCATAGTGACCTTATTGAAACAAATTCCAGGAATTTGTCAGAGATGGGTCCATGTTCCCTGAGGTATTAAAATAATGGATGTAGTCTTTGCTCTTCTCACAAATGCAATCTCCCTTTGAATTGCAGACTCATGGTGGTGAATCCCCAACCTACAGGCCAAGTGAGAGCCTTAGGATCTCACACAGAGCTAACAAGAACTGGGGATATCCTCACAGGCCCTGGTTCTATTTGATAACAAAGAGTCACTATGGACAGAGTTCTTCTAAGCACCACTCAAATACAATTCATTTAAAATCAGTTCTTCTTCCTTATTTCCCATCATCTCAAGGGGATTATTTCTCTGAGAAAACTTTTTAGATTAATTTTATCTCTGTGTCTAGATGTGTATATGGAGTGAGATAAGCATGGCAGACCATGCACCATATTGTAACAGTTGGTTTCCCAGAATATCATGTTCTCATATTCACAGACTGAGATATAATATTCTTTTACTTTTTCTCTTATCCCACACTAGGCTAGTGGGTCTCTGTGCAATAGACACACCATTTCCTCATTGTCAGGTTCCTTTGATTTGAGTGCATTTAGGAAATTTAATTCACTAATTTTCAGGAAAAGATCATTTCTAACACCCGAATCCATCATTCTTAACACTTGACCTGATGACAGAGACTATGAGAAAACTCTTGAACTAGCTCAATTCCGAACTGTTATGGGGGAAATGCTACTGACCAGAACTAGCGGGGTGGGAGCTGTTTCTTTACCCAGATTAGGTGGAAGAATGAGGACAACATGGCATTCACCGTCCAGAGATGGACCCAGGACACACACGTCTGATCAGCTCTCTGACACTTGCTCAGAGTGGAGGAACAATACACACAGAGTCCTGCTGAGATCCACATGTTCACAGGAGGATTGCTCTTCCCACTGCTGCACGTAGCATGGACTCGACTTTACTGGGTTTCTCCCAAACACAGAACAACTTTTATTTCACTTTGCTCAAGGGTAGGCCCTTCTCTCATCCTCCCTGTCCCTTCCCCATTGCTGTACCCAGCAGGGGATTTGCATAGTGTCCCCTAGGGAGGACCTCCGCTTGTAAGTCTGACATAAAAGGCCAGCTTAAATCTTGCTTGGATTTACCAGGACCCCTCAGTTCAGCTTCTCAGAATGAGGTTTCCTGCTCAGCTCCTTGGGCTTCTAATGCTTTGGATCCCTGGTAAGGACAGAGGGACAATGAGAAAGAGGTTGAGGTGGGGACAGTGAGCTGTGGGGGCACAGCTGCTTTCTAGGCATACTCTGTGTGCCTATAGGAGGTGTGTGACTTGACTTCCAGGGTGGGGCGGGTGATGTGTAGATCTGGGAGAGTGAAGGACCTGTGCTCTAGTGAAGACTGTGATAGAGAAGGTGAGGGTGGGGTGGGCAATGTTTAGAGGTTTCTTTCTATTTTAAGATTCTCAGGTTCATTATTGAATGTGCAGAGCTGGTGCATGTTTTAAGTGTCAAATAGTGAGAGTAAAAAAAAAAAAAGCAGTATTTAAGTTAAAATAAATAACAAAACAGAAACGACAACAACAACAACAACCGAACTTATATTTGGATTGATCAGGCACTTCTCTCTCCCTATCTAGGATCCAGTGGGGCTATCTTGATGACACAGACCCCGCTGTCACTGTCCATGGCCCCTGGAGAGCAGGCCTCCATCTCCTGCAAAGGCCAGTCAGAGCCTCCTTCACAGTGATGGATATACCTATTTGAGTTGGTTCCGGCAAAGGGCAGGCCAGTCTCCACAGGGCCTGATCTATAGAGTTTCCAATCTTGTCTCTGGGGTCCCAGACAGGTTCAGTGGCCGCGGATCAGGGACAGATTTCACCATGACAATCAGCAGAGTGGAGGCTGACAATGTGGGAGTTTATTACTGTGGGCAAAATCTACAGAATTCTCCCACAGTGGTTCAGGCCCAAACACAAACCTCCTGCCTGGGGTCCTGGCTGCCCCAGTGAGTAGCTTCTCTGGTGAATTCACAGGATGTTCTCTGAGTCTGTGTGAGAGGAAGGAGCTGTAGGCCCCAGGGGAGCAGCTTGCAGCTATGCATCAGGTTCCACACTTTGAGGCCCCGACAGCCGCCCAGCCTGGTATGGCAGAGCAGCAGGGAATTTAGGGGGTCCTGTCCCATGAGGAACCGGTTATGGTGAAAGGAGGAGCTCCTGAGGGCTCCTCCTAATCTTCTGTGCCATGCCCATGTTTCTCCAATAAATGTAGCTGCTCTAATAATGAGACAAGTGACATAGATCTGTGGTGAAAATGCGAATGCCTATTGGAATGAATAGTGTGGGCTGTATTTTCCACAGGATCATATTTGCTAATATTGATATTTTCTTACTTTCTCATTTCTCATTCTTTACTAGTTACACTATTCCCTCCATTAATATGTTCCAGAGAGAGATCTACACAAGCTGCCCTCAGTGGGAGTATGGGTGAGAAAAATCAGTAAAAATGTCTAATTCTGATAAAATAAAAATAAACATTTTCTAATGCTTAGTAATTATAAGATTCTGATGCCAAGTGTCTTTGATGTCTCTCAATTACATTTTCCTGAGTGAAAAGGGGATTCTTGCAATTTCAAAAGTGGGCTTTGAAAGTAAACATCAAAAAGTAATGATAGAGACAAACGTTAACTTTTTATATCACAGGAAAGCTAGAGTATACAGGATTTTTCTTTTTTTTCATAAATGGTAAGGGTGTTCAGTATATTGAACTGAAACACTGCAGTAGACATGATGAATTTGGCGCTCCTTTGTTGTAAGAAGATTTTGAACACTAAAGATATTATTTTCACATGATTTTGTCATTAACTGAAATGAGCCTGACTAATGTATTTTTTTTGGAAATGTATAGAAAATTTATGCATTGAACAAATTTGGGATCTAGTTTTCTAAAGAACAGACCAAAATGCACAGAGAATCCAGTGTATCACTCTGTTCTGTTCACCCGTCTGATTATACTCCTTTTTTCTTTGCTTTCTCTCTTTCTTTTGTTCTTTTTTCTCCCCTGGTTTCAGGTCTCTCATGATTTTAATGTATATTTCTCTGGGGCCGTTGTTGCCATTTTAGTATTTTATTCTCTAGTTCATCTATTCTTCTCTGGACAGAATGAGAAGATGGAAAAACTTAACTCAAAAAAGAGAACAAGAGATAGTACTGACTGCTGGGACGTAATCAGTATGGACACAAGTAACATGTTGGAAGTGACTTCAGAATAATGATTATAATGATCTGGCCTTGAAAAAAGCATAGAAGACACTGGAGAATCCCTTTCTGGAGAAAAAAAGAACTAAAATCTAACCAAGTTGTAAGGAAAAAGGCTGTTAATGAGATGCAATAAAAAATGGAGCCTCTACTGGTAGGATAAATGAGGCAGAAGAGAGAATTAATGATATAGAAGACCAAATGATGGAGAATAAAGAAGCTGAGAAAAAGAGAGATAAACAACTACTGGATCATGAGGGGAGAATTGGAGAGATAAGTGATACCATAAAGTGAAACAATATTAAAATAATTGGGATCCCAGAAGAACAGGAAAGGGAGAGGGGGCAGAAGGTATATTGGAGCAAGTTATAGCTTTATTATTTATTTATTATTCCCTAATCTGGGAAAGGAAATAGGCATCAAAATCCAAGAGGCACTGAGAACCCCCCTCAAAGTCAATAAAAATAGGTCAACGCCCTGACACATAATAGTGAAACTTGCAAATCACAGAGACAAAGGGAAAATTCTGAAAGAAGCTCTGGACAAGAGGTCTGTAACCTACAAGGGAAGAAACATTAGAATGGCAGCAGACCTATCTACAGAGACCTGGCATGGCCAGAAAGGACTGGCATGATGTACTCAGTGTGCTAAATGAGAAAAATATGCAACCAAGAATGGATGTCATTCGAAATAGAAGGAGTGATAAAAAGCTTCCAGGAGAAACAGAAATTAAAAGAATTTGTGATCACCAAGCCAGCCCTACAAGAAATACTGAAAGGGATACTCTAAGCAAAGAAAGAGCCCAAAAGTAACAGAGATAATATACAGCAACAGTGACTTCACAGGTAATACAATGGCACTAATTTCATATCTTTCAGTGATAACTGTGAATGTAAATGGACTAAATGCCCCAATCAAAAGATACAGGGTATCAGATTAGGTTAAAAAAAAAAAAAAAAGCAAGACCCATCAACATGCTGTCTGCAAGAGACTCATTTTAGACTCAAAGACACCTCCTGATTGAAAGTGGAGGGGTATAAAACCATTTATCATGCTAATGAACATCAAAAGAAAGCTGGAGTGGCAATCTTTATATCGGACAAATTGGATTTTAAACCAAAGGCTATAGTAAGAGGTGAGGAAGGACACTGTATCATAATTAAAGGGTCTATCCAACAATAAGATCTAACAATTGTAAATATTTATATCCCTAACATGGGAGAAACCAATTATATAAGCCAATTAATAACAAAATCAAAGAAACACATCAATAATAAGGCAATAATAGTAAGAGAATTTATCACCTCCCCACTGCAATGGACAGATCATCTAAGCAGAAGATCAACAAGGAAATAAGGTCTTTGAATGACACACTGGCCCAGATTGACTTCACAGATATATTCAGAATATTCCATCCTAAAGCAACAGAATACACATTCTTCTCTAGTGCACATTGAACACTCTTCAGGTCACATCCTGGGTCACAAGTCAGGCCTCAACTGATACCAAAAGATTGGGATCATTCCCTGAATATTTTTGGACCACAATGCTTTAAAAGTGGAACTCAATCACAAGAAGAAAGTTGGAAAGAACTCAAATACGTGGATGCTAAAGAATATCCTACTAAAGAATGAATGGGCCAACCAGGAAATTAAAGAAGAATTTTTAAAAATTCATGTAAACATCCTCAATGGGAAAAAGCTCACAGCCTTCCCATTGAGATCAGGAACACGACAAGGATGCCCACTCTCACCACTCTTGTTCAACATAATATTAAAAGTTCTAGCAACAACAATCAGATGACAGAGGAATAAAAGGTATCCAAATTGGCAATGAAGAAGTCAAACTCTCTTCGCAGATGACATGATACTTTATATGGAAAACCCAAAAGACTCCACCCCCAAACTATTAGAACTCATACAGCAATTCAGTAACGTGGCAGGATACAAAGTCAATGTACAGAAATCAGTAGCTTTCTTATACACTAACAATGAAAATACAGAAAGGGAAATTAGAGAATCGATTCCATTTACTATAGCACCAAGAACCATAAGATACCTGGGAATAAACCTAACCAAAGAGGTAAAGGATCTGTACTCGAGAACTACAGAACCCTCATGAAAGAAATTGAAGAAGACACAAAAAGATGGAAGACCATTCCATGCTCTTGGAATAAACATTGTTAAAATGTCTATACTGCCTAGAGCAATCTATATTTTTAATGCCATTCTGATCAAAATTCCACCGGTATTTTTCAAAGAGCTGGAGCAAATAATCCTAA
This sequence comes from Eira barbara, assembly GCA_020311275.1. NCBI lineage: Eukaryota > Metazoa > Chordata > Mammalia > Carnivora > Mustelidae > Eira > Eira barbara. The sequence continues at coordinate 16,332,472 of JAHRIG010000060.1, forward strand.
AATTCGTATGGAATCAGAAGAGACCCCGAATCGCTAAGGAAATGTTGAAAAACAAAAATAAAACTGGTGGCATCACGTTACCTGATTTCAAGCTTTACTACAAAGCTGTGATCACCAAGACAGCATGGTACTGGCATAAAAACAGACACATAGACCAGTGGAACAGAGTAGAGAGCCCAGATATGGACCCTCAACTCTATGGTCAAATAATCCTCGACAAAGCAGGTAAAAATATCCAGTGGAAAAAAGACAGTCTCTTCAATAAATGGTGCTGGGAAAATTGGACAGCTATATGTAGAAGAATGAAACTCGACCATTCTCTTACACCATACACAAAGATAAACTCAAAATGGATAAAAGACCTCAACGTGAGATAGGAATCCATCAGAATCCTAGAGGAGAACATAGGCAGTAACATCTTCGATATCAGCCACAGCAACTTCTTTCAAGATATGTCCCCAAAGGCAAAGGAAACAAAAGCGAAAATGAACTTTTGGGACTTCATCACGATCAAAAGCTTCTGCACAGCAAAGGAAACAGTCAACAAAACAAAGAGGCAACCCACAGAATGGGAGAAGATATTTGTAAATGACAGTACAGACAAAAGGTTGATATCCAGGATCTATAAAGAACTCCTCAAACTCAACACACACAAAACAGACAATCATATTAAAAAATGGGCAGATGACATGAACAGACGCTTCTCCAATGAAGACATACAAATGGCTATCAGACACATGAAAAAATGTTCATCGTCACTAGCTGTCAGGGAGATTCAAATTAAAAACACATTGAGATACCACCTTACGCCAGTTAGAATGGCCAAAATTAGCAAGACAGGAAACAATGTGTGTTGGAGAAGATGTGGAGAAAGGGGAACCCTCTTACACTGTTGGTGGGAATGCAAGTTGGTGCAGCCACTTTGGAGAACGGTGTGGAGATTCCTCAAGAAATTAAAAATAGAGCTTCCCTATGACCCTGCAATTGCACTACTGGGTATATACCCCAAAGATACAGATGTAGTGAAAAGAAGGGCCATCTGTACCCCAATGTTTATAGCAGCAATGGCCACGGTCGCCAAACTGTGGAAAGAACCAAGATGCCCTTCAGTGGACGAATGGATAAGGAAGATGTGGTCCATATACACTATGGAGTATGATACCTCCATCAGAAAGGATGAACACCCAACTTTTGTAGCAACATGGACGGGACTGGAAGAGATTATGCTGAGTGAAATAAGTCAAGCAGAGAGAGTCACTTATCATATGGTTTCACTTATTTGTGGAGCATAACAAATAACATGGAGGACCTGGGGAGATGGAGAGGAGAAGGGAGTTGAGGGAAATTGGAAGGGGAGGTGAACCGTGAGAGACTATGGACTCTGAAAAACAATCTGAGGGTTTTGAAGGGGTGGGGGGTGGGAGTTTGGGAGAGCCAGGTGGTGGGTATTAAGGAGGCCACGTATTACATGGAGCACTGGGTGTGGTACAAAAACAATGAATTCTGTTACACTGAGAAGAAATAAAAAAATAAAAAGTAGTATATCCTATCCCTGTTAAACATTAAACGTAAAAGATTTTCTACAAAAAAAAAATCATGTAAACAAATGGAAGTAAAAACACTACTGTTCAAAATCTTTGGGATGCCACAAAGGTGGTTCTAAGAGAGAGGGAAGTATATAGCACTACAAGCCTTTCTCAAGAAATAAGAAAGATCTCAAATATACAACCTAACCTTACACCTAAAGGAGCTGGAGAAAGAACAACAAATAAAGCTTAAATCCAGCAAGAGAAGAAAAATAATAAAGATTAAAATAGAAATCAATGAAATAGAAACCAAAAGAACAGTAGAACAGATCAACAAAATTGGGAGTTTGTTCCTTGAAAGAATGAATAAGATTGATAACACCTGGCCAGACATATCAAAAGAAAAGAGTGCTGCATAGAGACCTCTGACCTAATAATTGCTCATGTCATTATGTCATCCCACATATGATAGAAGGAAGAGTGATTATATTGAGAGAACAACTGGTCTTATTTCTAGTCAAGAAAATAAAGTGTATTGATAATGATTGTCTCTTCCAAGATAAGGAATATCATGACAAGGGCGATTAAATGCAATGGGTCAATTCTGGTAGCTTTGACAGTGTGTGAAAAAAGCATCTACAAATCCAGCAGCCTGGAGTCCACAGATCATGGAATTTAAGACCTTAATAAACTAATTTAGAATATTGATAAGTACATGATGAGATGGATAGAGATTATAGAAGCACTGGGAGGAAACAGTGAGAGTAAGAAGACCCAAGGTTCGGCACGGCCATAGTCATCTTGCTCCTACATGATTGACAGAACCCTGTGATCTGGAATTTTTGCCTTGATGTCAGACAGGAGAGAAAGCTAAATTCTCTCAGCATGTTGAGATAGGTAGAGGAATCCTACATGATGCTTGTTTCCCAAAGATGCTGCACTCAAAACAAAATGTCCCAAAGAACTGAGAGGGACACCAAGGAGAATCCAATGAGAATCTAATTGGCTATTACACACAAATCTAAAAATAGAGTCGATTAAATATGATGAGATTTCTCTGTCTCTAAGGTAACAGTCCAGAGGTGGGCAGGCTCCCTTGGTAAGGGAAGTGTCTCTACTGCTTTAGGTCACTCAGGTTTTCCCCAGCTGGTCACTGGTTGTAATGATTAGAGATCCTGCTCTTAATTCCACCCCTTGGTTTCAAAACCTATTCATTCTTTGGGGTTTTTTGTGTTTTTGTTTTGTTTTGTTTTTAACAGATTTTGTTTGTTTGTTTGTTTATTTTTCTTTTAAAGATGTTATTTATTTATTTGACAGAGAGATCACAAGTAGGCAGAGAGGCAGGCAGAGAGAGTGAGAGAGAAGCAGGCTCCCTGCTGAGCAGAGAGCCCGATGCGGGACTTGATCTCAGGACCCTGAGATCACAGTCACTGGTGTGGAGTCTGGGGAAGCTGCACATCCTCTGTGAATAGGACACCCTGGAAGCCTACAGTGTAACAGCCCAAACACAAACCTCCCAAGGAGGGTCAGCTTCTCAGGGCTGCAGGATCAGCAGCGGTGACCAGAGGCCAAGCAAAACCCAAATTCAGTATAAATGGCTGTGGAGTCTTTGAGGAAGAAGTCATGAAGCTTTTCATCACAGCCCCTGGATCCTCTTCTGTGTAAACAGGTTCAGGACATCAGCAGGACAGCCTCCCAGAGCCTCTTTGTCCCTCCCCACTGGGGGCGCTGACACCCCGCAGACTCTATCAGCTTCTAAACAAAATAGAGAGATTTAATTTTCTCTCCTGGTCACCTTCTTTGAAACTGAGTGCTATAGGGAGTTGGATTCAAAGGGTCTAGCACTTGGATCTACCATTCTTCAACAGTTAGGAGACACCAAACACTTTTGAACTTTCAGTGGTCACACTTTGCCAAAGAACCTGGAAAGCAATTGTGATTTGCACAGGCATCAGAAAGAAATCAAGTTTGAAAATGTACAAGAAAGCTCACTTTTTATCTAAGAAAAGACATTGGAAAGACGGAAAAATAAAACCCTCAGATGTCTCCCTTGACGTGGCCACAAGAGGGCGCACGGGTACCACGAAGATCCTAGGAGAGGGGCTCTGGCTGTGTCTGGCTATTAGAGCAAAGAGCCCAGACTGATTTTAGATGTCATTATTATTTCTTGTTACCACTTAGGATTACATCTTAGAGATTCCCCTTTTCATCCAGGGGTAATGTCACACCTCCTCCTGCCGCCCAGGTTTCCATCAGATTCCATGGAGACAGGGAAAACAGCACTTAGTGAAGGTTCCAAAATGTCATATTTGATTCAGCAGAAAACAAGTTCCCTCCATCAAATACTGTCCCGGACAGAGTGTAACGCTGGGGAAATGACCCACACAGGAAACACATATGAGAAAGACTTGTGGTGAGAGGTCCCTCTGGCAAAGGAAAGGAATGTGGAGTAGTCACTGACGGGCCATCAGGACACCATGCAAGGTGCTCCTCACCCAGGTCTGAGAAAGCGGGAAGCCTGCAGCCCCCCACGGGCCCTTAGCCATGGCTTTGGGGACCTGTTGACCAAACCAGACTCACACTTGCTCACATCCATAGTCACCACTGGTGTCAGAGAGAGAACCGGTGTAGACTGGTTTCCCCACACTGCAGAACTGTGCACACAGCCTCTCCGTGACCCACAGGGTGACGGATGAAACAGGGGCTTTGGTTAGATTTACACCAGTAGCTGCAGTCACCATGGAAAACTGGGCAAAAGGGACATCTCTCAAGATCAAATAAAAAATTACCTCGTGACTTTTTTCTCTTCCAATACTGATCCTCCATGACATGTGGGAACCCTCAGGGTGGGAAGGGAGCCTTCTGTTATTCACCCACAACTTGGGTCTGGCCAACTGACCCCACAGTTGGACCATTCCAGGCATGTGTATATCCTCTTTAGATAAAAAGTGTCTGGGTCAGCGTGGCTGAGCTGCTCGCCGATGGTTCCATGCTGATTCTCTTCCCCTCAACTCTGGGCAATGCTGATCCCTGAAGGAATGACCCTTGCTCTATGTGACACCAAGAGCACAGGTCTGCTCTGCCCTGATCTCACTGCCACACTCCCAGCCTCGGCGCACGTTCCACTGGGTCATAGACAGTGATGGGGTCCCAGAGAGAGTGTTTTTTCCCAAAAGCCCAAGTCAGATTCACTATATCCAGTAAGTCTGATTAGCCGTTCTCTACCATCCTCCCTGATATACACAACATCCGCACCCTCCCCTCATTTTTACCTTGCACAATCATCAAAAGACACAACCTTATTGATTAGATCAGAAATAAAATCCTTGAAAAATCATCTCATTATAGAAATAAGTGCAGTAGAGGTATAGCTATATAGTCTTCAGGTGAGATTGTCAGAACAGTGTCCTGACTCTGTGAATCCTGATAGGGCATCAATCCTACCATGGGATTTGTGTCTCAATCTCCCTAACTGGGAGTAGCTCAGTGAATTATGTACCTGAATTTTTAATATTTTATTTCTCCAGCATGTTAAGTGGTACAAAATTCTATTCATTAATCCAAATAATTGACACAATTGCAGCTGTGCTCTGGTGGGTGTTTTAATAAATCACATTTTTCTTAAGTCCCGTGTTTTCGTCAATCCTACTATTCCTCTTTTCCATTCTTTAGGCTGTTAATATCCATGTTGTAATTGACCATTAGAGAAACATTTGTAATCTAAGAGTGAACATAATTTATTTCTTCAATATTCTCTATTGGGTTGCAAGCTATAAAAATAACTAAAATCTTAAAAACAAGCACAAATGCTGGCAATCTCGGACAGAAATAGACTATTCCCAATAAATTCGGCATATGACTAAATAAGGAGAATGTCTAAACGAGCTCCTCTGAATATGGTTGTCCAGGACTTTGTTACAAAAAACGATTTCAATAGTCATATTTATTTATTGTTCCAGGAAATCAGAAAGGTTGGCATAGATAACTCCTGGTATGAGGCACTGAGGTTATATTCCTTCTGCAATATTCTTGCCAAAACTGAAAATCTTCTTCCAATCAATAGAAAACATCAAACAAATCTGATAAGCAGGACAAATTTCCAAAGAACTGTCCAGCACACTGCAAAAGTTTCAAGGTCGTGAAGAATACATAAAGCTGAGATAATTGTCACAGATTGGAAGAAAGTAAGGAGACATGGCAACACAGGCAATGTAGATTCTTGGATTTTATCCTAGGACATAAAGAGGGCCTTAAGAGAATTAGTGAATCCAATTATGGATTATTAATTAGTTAACAGCATTGTATCAATGTTAATTTCCTGGCTAAGATAACTACAGTAGGGTTATGTAAGCTATTCACATTAGAGTAAGCAGGAGAGAAAGTGTATGGAACCAACAATATTTTTGAGATTTTTTTTTTTTTACTTTTAAGTCTAAAGTGATTTCAAAATAAATTGAAATATGTAATCAAAAGTATTTAAAATAAGAAAATAGTATGAGTTCTGATTGCGCTGCTCCGTGCTGTCAGTCTCTCTTCCTGCCTTTACCTATTTGGAATTCCTTTTTCTTTTCTTTTACTTACACAAGCTTTTTTTTTTTAATTTTAATAAACATATAATGTATTTTTATCCCCAGGGGTACAGGTCTGTGAATCGCCAGGTTTACACATTTCACAGCACTCATCATAGCACATACCCTCCCCAATGTCCATTTCCCCACCACCCTCTCCCGT
>JAHRIG010000060.1:16343728-16358960 GCA_020311275.1 Eira barbara
TTTTTGGAACAGTTTCAGGAGAATAGGAATTAATTCTTCTTTAAATGTTTGGTAGAATTCCCCTGGGAAGCCGTCTGGTCCTGGACTTTTGTTTGTTTGGAGATTTTTGATGACTGTTTCAATCTCCTTACTGGTTATGGGTCTGTTCAGGTTATCTATTTCTTCCCGGTTCAGTTGTGGTAGTTCATATGTCTCTAGGAATGTATCCATTTCTTCCAGATTGTCAAATTTGTTGGCATAGAGTTGTTCATAGTATGTTCTTATAATTGTTTGTATTTCTTGGGTGTTGGTTGTGATCTCCCCTCTTTCATTCATGATTTTATTTATTTGGGTCCTTTCTCTTTTCTTTTTGGTAAGTCTGGCCAGGGGTTTGTCAATCTTATTAATTCTTTCAAAGAACCAGCTCCTAGTTTTGTTGATTTGTTCTATTGTTTTTTTAGTTTCTATTTCATTGATTTCTGCTCTGATCTTTATGATTTCTCTTCTCCTGCTGGGTTTAGGCTTTCTTTGTTGTTCTCTCTCCAGCTCCTTTAGGTGTACGGTTAGGTTGTGTATTTGAGACCTTTCTTGTTTCTTGAGAAAGCCTTGCACCGCTATATATTTTCCTCTCAGGACTGCCTTTGTTGTGTCCCACAGATTTTGAACCGTTGTGTTTTCATTATCATTTGTTTCCATGAATTTTTTCAATTCTTCTTTAATTTCCTGGTTGACCCATTCATTTTTTAGAAGGATGCTGTTTAGTCTCCATGTATTTGCGTTCTTTCCAAATTTCCTCTTGTGATTGAGTTTTAGCTTCAGAGCATTGTGGTCTAAAAATATGCAGGGAATGATCTCAATCTTTTGGTACTGATCAAGACCTGATTTATGACCCAGGATGTGGTCTATTCTGGAGAATGTTCCATGTGCACTAGAGAAGAATGTATATTCTGTTTCTTTGGGATGGAATGTTCTGAATATATCTGTGATGTCCATCTGGTCCAGTGTGTCATTTAAGGCCTTTATTTCCTTGTCGATCTTTTGCTTAGATGATCTGTCCATTTCAGTGAGGGGAGACTTAAAGTCCTCTGCTATTATTGTATTACTGTCGATGTATTTCTTTGATTTTGTTATTAATTGGTTTATATAGTTGGCTGCTCCCATGTTAGGGGCATAGATATTTAAGATTGTTAGGTCTTCTTGTTGGACAGACCCTTTGAGTATGATATAGTGTCCTTCCTCATCTCTTATTATAGTCTTTGGATTAAAATCTAATTGATCTGATATAAGGATTGCCACCCCAGCTTTCTTCTGATGTCCGTTAGCATGGTACATTGTTTTCCACTCCCTCACTTTAAATCTGGAGGTGTCTTCGGGTCTAAAATGAGTTTCTTGTAGGCAGCATATTGATGGGTTTTGTTTTTTTATCCATTCTGATACCCTGTGTCTTTTGATTGGGGCATTTAGCCCATTAACATTCAGGGTAACTATTGAGAGATATGAATTTAGTGCCATTGTATTGCCTGTAAGGTGACTGTTACTGTATATTGTCTCTGTTTCTTTCTGATCTACTACTTTTAGGGTCTCTCTTTGCTTAGAGGACCCCTTTCAATATTTCCTGTAGAGCTGGTTTGGTGTTTGCAAATTCTTTCAGCTTTTGTTTGTCCTGGAAGCTCTTTATCTCTCCCTCTATTTTCAATGATAGCGTAGCTGGATATAATATTCTTGGCTGCATGTTTTTCTCGTTCAGTGCTCTGAATATATCATGCCAGTTCTTTCTGGCCTGTCAGGTCTCTGTGGATAGGTCTGCTGCCAATCTAATGTTTTTACCCTTGTATGTTACAGACTTCTTTTCCCGGGCTGCTTTCAGGATTTTCTCTTTGTCGCTAAGACTTGTAAATTTTACTATCAGGTGACGAGGTGTGGACCTATTTTTATTGATTTTGAGGGGCGTTCTTAGCATCTCCTGGATTTTGATGTTTGTTCCCTTTGCCATAGTAGGGAAATTCTCTCCAATAATTGTCTCCAATATACCTTCTGCTCCCCTCTCTCTTTCTTCTTCTTCTGGAATCCCAATTATTCGAATGTTGTGTCGTCTTATGGTGTCGCTTATCTCTCGAATTCTCTCCTCGTGGTCCAGTATTTGTTTGTCTCTCTTTTGTTCAGCTTCTTTATTCTCTGTCATTTGGTCTTCTATGTCACTAATTCTTTCTTCTGCCTCATTTATCCTAGTAGTGAGAGCTTCCATTTTTGATTGCACCTCATTAATAGCTTTTTTGATTTCAACTTGGTTAGATTTTAGTTCTTTTATCTCTCCAGAAAGGGCTTTTATCTCTTCGGAGAGGGTTTCTCTAATACCTTCTATGCTTTTTTCGAGCCCGGCTAGAACCTTGAGAATTGTCATTCTGAACTCTAGATCTGTCATGTTACCAATGTCCGTATTGATTAGGTCTCCCGCCTTCGGTACTGCCTCTTGTTCTTTTTTTTGAGGTGAGTTTTTCTGCCTTGTCATTTTGTCCAGATAAGATTTGCTTTCTCCTGCTGTGGAATTCCGCTGTTCTTGGTGAGCGAAGTTGGTCTTGGCTGGGTTTCTTGTTGATCTTCTGGGGGAGGGGCCTGTTGTGGTGATTCTCAAGTGTCTTTGCCACAGGTGGAATTGCACCGCCCTTGCCAGGGGCCGGGCTAAGTAATCCACTCGGGTTTGCTTTCGGGAGCTTTTGTTCCCTGAGAGCTTTCCGTAGAGTTCCGGAGGATGGGAATGAAGATGGTGGCCTCCCAATCTCTTGGCCCGGAGGAGCCGAGAGCTTGGGGTTCTGCTCCTCAGTTCGCCCTCAGAGAAAAACGCCCAACCACCCCACCTCCCTGGCCTGCGGTTGCACCTTGAGGAAAGCAGTCAATTGCTGGAACCTTTCAGAAAGTGATCGATTTTCTGTTTCTAGAATTGTTGCTCTTCTTCTCTTCGATTTCCCGTTGGATTTGTAGGTGTTCACAATGGTTAGATAAGCTATCTAGCTGATCTCCTGCGACCCGATGTCGTCTCAGCCTGCTACTTCTCCGCCATCTTGACTCCTCTCTCCTTACCCATGCTTTGAAGTCTATTAGTTGACATGCAGTGTTCCATCAGCTTCAGGTACACATCAGAGTGACTCAGGAACTTGTATGTTACGCTCTACTCACCACAGTGTCACTCCCATCTGTCACCATAGGACACTGTTGTGATACCATTGACCCCGTTGCCTGTGCTGTACTTTCATCCCCATGACTTATTCATTCCACAATTGGAAGCCTGTACCTCCCTGTCCCCTCTACCATCTTTTCCGTCTCCCCATCTCCTTCCTCTAGGGCGACACTTACTTGTTCTCTGTATTTATCGGTCTGGGTTCTACATTTTGTTGTCTATTTGTTTTGTTTTCTAGATTTGACATACAAGTAAATCATATGCCATTGGGCTTTCTCTGTCTGACTTATTTCACTTTGCAGACTATCCTCTAGGTCCATCCATGTGGTCACAGATGGCAAGATTCCATTGTTACTTATGGCTGAATAATACTCCATTGCACGTATATAGGATCTCTCCTTTATGCTTTCATTTATCAATGGACACTTAGGTTGCTCTATATTTGGCTATCGTAAATACTGCTGCAGTAAACATAGGGTTGCATATTATCTTTTGAAACTGGTGTTTTCATTGTCTTTGGATAAATACCCAGCAGTGGAATTACTGGAGTGTATGTTATTCCCATTTTTAATTTTTTGAGGAAACCCCATGCTGTTTAAACACCATACTGTTTTCCACAGCGGTTGCACCAATGTACATTCCCACCAACAGTGCACGGGACTCCTTTTTCTCCACACCCTCACCAACACTTATTCTTTTTATCTTTTTGATACTAGACATTCTGATAGGTGGAAGGGGATATCTCATTGTGGTTTTGAATTGCATTTCCCTGATGATTCATGGTGTTGAGCATCTTTTCATGTATCTGTTGTATCTGTCCATCCCCAATCTTCTTTTGAAAAATGTCTATTTGGGTTCTCATCCACTTTCAATCTGATTATTTGGGTTTTGGTTGTTGAGTTATAATAGTACTTTATATATTTTGGATTTTAGTCCCTTATTGGATGTATCATTTGCAAATATCTTCTCCCATTTAGTAGGTTGCCTTTTCGTTTTGTTGATGGCTCCCTCTGCTGTGCAAGTTTTTCAGTTGGTGTAGTCCCAATGGTTTATTTTTGCTTTTATTTCCCTTGTCTAAAAAGACATATCTAGAAAAGTTTCTAAGGCTAATGTCAAAGAGATTACTGTTGACCTTTATGTCTATTTTCGTGCCCATACCTTATCGATTTGTGTACTCTAGCTTCCTAGTACAGTTTGCAGTCTAGGATTGTGATACCTCCAGCTTTGTTCTTCTTTCTCAAGATTGCTGTGGATACTCAGGACCAACCTTTTAAAATAGAAATGTAAAATGTGTCTGGAAAAAGCTGAAGATACAGAAATCTAGCAGGGAAATGGAAGGAACATTTAAATATGTCCCTCCTATTGCTTAGGCAGCATACATTGTATCTCTATTAGTTTTATTCTTTCTTTAATGTCACTTTGCTCACATGAGAGATCACACCCTTCTCCAGCTGGCTCTTTCCATTTGGCTGCACCCACAGGGGATTTGCATGTTGTCCCCCAAGGAGGACCTTCCCTTGCCAATCTGAGATAAAAGACCAAATCTCAACTGGTCTTGACCTACCAGGACTCATCCTTTCAACTTATCAAAGCTCAGCTCCTGGGGTTCCTCATGCTCTGGTTTCCAGGTAAGGACAGAGTGCCCAAAGGGGAAGGGAAATGGGAGGGCAGGATGAACTCTGAGGGCACCACAGTTTCCCACATAAATTCTGTTTGCCTGTGAGATGGATATGTCTTGCCCTCTGGGATGTGACATGTGACCTTTAGATCTGTGACAGAGAAAGAGTCCCAAAAGAAAAGGCACTCTGCGTACCCTGGTGACTACTGTAACACTGAAGATGGGGAGGGCTTAAATGACCTCCAGAGATGCCTTTATGTCTGCCAATCTCTGGTTCTTTTTTGAAATTGGAAAGTTTTGAGTTCTGAATCAAAATCCCTTAAAAAGCATTTTAGTCTGAAATAAAAAGCAAATGGGAAATTGTGAAAATTTCTCACAATATTTGCACATAACCTTGCTTTCTCTCTTCCTACTTTAGGATCCAGTGGGGATGTCATGTTGACCTAGAACCCACTCTCACTGCAGGTCACCCCTGAAGAGACAGCCTCCATCTCCTGCAGAGCCATTCAGAGTGTCTCACAAAGTAATGGAAACGCCTATTTGCATTGGTTCCAGCAGAAGCCAGGCTAGTCTCCATAGAGCCTGATCTATTCAGTTTCCAGCCATTACTCTGGGGTCCCAGACAGGTTCAGTGGCAGCAGATCGGGACAGATTTCACCCTGGGTCAGGGACAGATTTTACCTTGACAATCAGCAGGGTGGAGGCTGACGATGTGGGAGTTTATTACTGCGAGCAACATACATATGTTCCTCCCACAGTGATTCAGCCCCAAACACAAACTCCCTGCTTGTCGTGGTCCAGCTGCCCACACGTGTTGCTTGTCTGGGGAGCAGGCACAGCAGGACCCTGAGGGCCTCAGCTGCACCCCAGCACCATCCTTTATGGACTTGTCAGCTAAAAAGTCTTGGGCATGACATGTCTGTCAGGAAGAATGGGTGAGCTCTGAGCCACCAGCCAGGACAGAGGGAAGAGCTAAATAAAAATTTCATCTGAACCTCCTGCCTTGTGTACAGTTGGAAGTTAAACTCAGGAGGAAAGCCAGACAAGTGAGGCCATTCTTAGAAATACAAGTGGAATCCATATTGCTGTTTGACAGTTTTGAGCACCTGGTATTGTATGGAAATGTGGAATTGCCATTTTGTACATCTGAAACCAATATTACACAGAATGTTGACTGGAACTTAAATGAAATCTTTTAAAAACAATAAAATCTGGGGTGCCTGGGTGGCTCAGTGGGTTGAGCCTCTGCCTTCAGTTCAGGTCATGATCTCAGGGTACTGGGATCAAGCCCATCTTCGGGCTCTCTGGTCAGCAGAGAGCTTGCTTCCCCCTCTCTCTGCCTGCCTCTCTGCCTATTTGTGATCTCTCTCTCTCTCTCTCTGGCAAATAAATAAATTTTAAAAATCTTTTAAAAAAACGATAAAATCTAATACAGCTGAAAGGAAATAAAAAGAATTGTTTTGACAAGGCAGAACATTTTCACACAGGAATTTTATCCCCTGCTTTTTAAAAAAATGAAGGAAGATCCCTCCCTTCCCCAGGGTGGGCAACCATACAGGAGGAACCACTGCTTGTAGCTAATGGGACTCTTGTTCTTCCCCAATGAGATTTTGGTCAAGAGAACCCTCCCCAACTTCCCCCTAAACCCTAATCAAAAATGACTTCTTCTCTCCTTTAACTTGCCTAATATTTGTCATAGGATTCTTATCCTCTCCTATTCCTGAGTAAATTCCTGAGTTGATAAAACCACTGGCCATTTTACTTTTAACTTGGTCGTACTCTTAAACAACATTTCCCCAAGTTTCCCACCTTACTCCCCCAGCACCTGGACACACCATTCCGCTCTGTTTTTTGAGTTCAGTTCTTTTAGGTTCTACGTATAAGTGATATCATAGAATAGTTGTCTTTCTCTGACTTCTCTCCCTTAGCATAATGACCTCAAGGTCCATCCAATTGGTTGCAAATGGCAGGATGTCATTCTTTGTCATGGCTGAATAATACTCGATCGTGTACATATACCACAACTTCCTATCCATTCATTCACTGATGATTGTTTAAGTTGTTTCCATATCTTTTTTTTTTTTGTTTTTTGTTTTTTTTGTTTCCATATCTTTGTTCGTAGAATAATGTTGCAGTAAACATGAGAGCATAGATATCTATGACAAGTGATTTCCTTCAGGGAATTTGGGAAGATAAGCTTTATTACTCAGAGTACCTTGAGGGGCAGGTCTTGTATTTATCAGAGAATTATGATGGCCTGATGTCACATCACTGCTGTAGTCAAGGACATCTGGAAAGAATGGAAATCAACGCAGTAAGTAAACTCCAAGCATTACATGTGGTGCTCACTATTCAAAGGCAAGCAATTCAATTTTGGGGTTTCGGGGCTCCAGGAACAGGCCTGCAAGGGACTTTAGTCTTGTAAAAACTTTCTTGGCAACAAGAAACCCGCCATTCGTTCTAAAATGAGATTCCTAGGTAGAGCCTGCAAAAGCTTTATCATTAGCATGGTCTTTGAATAGCTTCTGTAGAGGAGGTGTTTATTAAAGGCTAAGAACTGGGTTAGAAAAAAAAGAGTCTGTAGTCAATGAAATAAAAACAACAGAACACCAGTTATACTGCCATTTGCAATTTACAGAAATCTTGAGGAATTTAGGATGTGTAAATAGTATATTAAGGACTTAACCATCTAGTGCCACTATTCTCACAATTCTCCTGTAGAGATGAGAAATCAAAGGTTCTCAGAGCTCAGGTTGCTCAAGGGACCAGTGCCAATAGGGAAGAAGGTGAGAGAAGAATCGGATACTTTGACTCTCTAATTCCTACTCATTAACTAATCCATTCATATAAAACAAGTAGATAGACATAGACACGGTAAAGTGTGTGAAAAGTGACTATGAAGTGTGTAAGTGGATAAACATAAACACAGACAGCTCCCCAATAGTCACTATGCACATGCAGATGGAGACTGTCTCCAACATCCCAGTCTCCTCATGCTTCTTCTGTCGAGTCTATATTTCTTCCACAACCACCAGAGGCCCCCACTGTTCGGTTTTCAACCAAAATGGATCTGATTTTCCCAGTTCTTGTACTTCATCACAAGTGGCCACACACTGTGTACTGTTTGTTGTCCCGCTTCTCTCCAGCAACATATTTTTGTGTGTCATCTACATCATTAGTGTGGCAGTAGTTTGTTCCTTTTTATTGCAGAATGATTCTTTTATACAAATAGATCACAATTTATTCATTTTTTAATTAAGCTTTCGTTCTGTTTTTATTTTGTTGTTGTTGTTTTTAAAGATTAATTCATTTGAGAAAGAGAGAGAGAAAGTGAGTGCCCACACACGTGCACGCGCAGGTGGCAGGTAGGGGAGAAACAGAGGGAGAGAGAGAGAGAAACCTTAGCAGACTCTGCCTGAGCCAAAAGCCCAAAATAGGGCTCAATCCCAGGACCCTGAGATCATGACCTGAGCCAAAACCAGGAGTCCAGCACTTAACCGACTCTGCCTCCCAGATGCCCCATCAGTTTTTAGTAATAAAGCTTTATTGGAACATTTGTGTATCTGTCAGTTGAGGATTTATGCACCTACCTCCCTTGGGTATATTCCTAGAAATGGAAGTCCTGAGTCACAGGGTTGGCATAGGCTTGGCTTTACTAAATACCACTTTACCAAAATGGTGAACATGTTTACATTCAACCAGCCATGTAATAAAAGTTTCAGTAGCTGTAAATTCTGTCCACTTATTGTCAAACTTTTTAAAAAAGATTTTATTTATTTATTTGATGAAGAGAGATCACAAGTAGGCAGAGAGGCAGGCAGAGAGAGAGGAGGAGGCAGGCAGAGAGAGAGGAGGAGGCAGGCTCCTTGCTGAGTGGGAAGCCTGATGCGGGGCTTGATCCCAGGACCCTGGGATCATGACCTGAGCCGAAGGCAGAGGCTTTAACCCACTGAGCCACCCAGGTGCCCCTTATTGTCAGACTTAAAAACAAACAAACAAACTGTATTGATAGACACTTCTCCAAAGAAGACATACAAATGACTAACAGACACATTAAAAAATGTTCATCATCATCATTAGCCATCAGGGAAATTCAAATCAAAACAATATTGCGGAAAACAAAACAAAACAAAACAAACAAACAAACAAAAAAACAACATTGCGATACCACCTTATGACAGTTAGAATGGCAAAAGTGGACAAGACAAGAAACAACAAGGGTTGGAGAGGATGTGGAGAAAAGGGAACCCTCTTACACGGTTGGTGGGAATGCAAGTTGGTTCAGTCTCTTGAGAAAACAGTGTGGAGAGTCCTTAAGAAATTAAAAATAGAGCTTCCCTATGACCCTGCAGTTGCACTACTGGGTATTTACCACAAAGATACAGACATAGTGAAAAGAAGGGGGACATGCACCCCAATGCCCATAGCAGCAATGTCCAAAATAGCAAAACTGTGGAAGGAGCTGAGATGCCATTCCACAGATGAATGGTCCATATATATGATGGTATATATTACTCAGTCATCAGAAAGGATGAATACTCACCATTTGCTTCAACATGGATGGAACTGGAGGGGATTATGCTAAGTGAAATAAGTCAAGCAGAGAAAGACAATTATCATAGAGTTTCACTTATATGAGGAACATAAGGAATAGCATGGAGGACCAAAGAGAAAGAAAGGGAAAAATGAAGGGGGAAAGACCAGAAGGGGAGACGAACCATGAGAGATTATGAACTCTGGAAAACAAGCTGAGAGTTTTAGAGGGGAGGGGCATGGGAGGATGGGTGAGCCTGGTGATGGGTATTAAGGAGGACATGTACTGCAATGAGTACTGGGTGTTACACGCAAACGATGAATCATGGAACCCTACGTCAAAAACTAATGACGTGGGGCGCCTGGGTGGCTCAGTGGGTTAAGCCTCTGCCTTCGGCTCAGGTCATGATCTCAGGGTCCTGGGATCGAGCCCCACATTGGGCTCTCTGCTCGGCAGGGAGCCTGCTTCCTCCTCTCTCTCTGCCTGCCTCTTTGCCTACTTGTGATCTCTCTCTCCCTCTGTCAAATAAATAAAACCTTAAAAAAAAAAAAAAACTAATGACGTACTGTATGGCAACTAACATAACATATAAAAATAATAAATAAATAAATAAATAAATAAAAGCTGATTTGCTATGTGAATTTCATCTCAATAATAAAAAAGGAAAGAAAAATTAAAAAATAAAACTATATTTTAGTGGTATCATCTTTCAAATTAGTATTTCCCTGTTGACCAATGCTATAGAGTAAGCTTTCCTGTGTTTATATATACATGTCCACATACATACATATGATTTGGAATTCTTGATTATAGAGTAGATTGATCAAGTGTTCGTTTTCTATGTTTATGTGTGTCCCATTCAATAAGTTTCTGCCTCTCTTCAGAGCCTAACAATATTCTTCTATAGTTTCATCAGGCATCATTATTTTATCTCTCACTCATAGACAGTGGTCTACCTATAATTCATAATTTTGCCTAGTGTTAGATGGGTCGAAACTTTTTTTTGATTTCTCGGTTTATTCTTTTTTCAATATCCAATAGCACCTTACCATTCTTTGCAACAACAACAATAAACAAACAAAACACAAAAAGCAAATTATACCTCACTTGAATGCCTTTGTTAGAAATCAAGTCATTATGTATATGGAGTCTTTCTCTGGACTCTTTGTTCTCTTCCATATTTCTATTTGTCTATCTTTGTAACTACAGTAACTGTCTTAATCACTGTAGCTTTATAAGAAGTCTGGAAATCTGGGTACTGTAAGTCTTCGAACTTTATTTTACTCCTTTAAGATCTTCTTGACTATTCTAGGTCCTTTGAATTTCCATGTAAATTCTGGAATTGCCTTTTTTACTTTCTAGGAGATTTTAATTGGATTGCATTGAGTCTATATGTCAAATTGGGGAAAACTGAAATCTTAAAAATATCAAGTTTTCCATTCTTTGAGCATGGAAAAACTCTATTTAATTAAATCTCCCTTAATCCATAATAGATATTTATGTATTGACATTGTATGTGGACACCTGGTTAAATTATTTCTAGTGGCTTATTTGAAGATTCTCTAAGAATTTATGTATGCATTTTGTTATCAACAAATAAAGATATTTTGTTTCTTCCTTTCTGTATTTTGTAACTTTGCCTTTCTTCTTGTTTTATTTTTCCTTATTGCACTGTCTAGGACCTATAGTATAATTTTGAACAGAAGTGATGAGAGTGGACATTTCAGTCTTTTTCACAATACAAGGAGTAAAATGTTCAATAATTTTACCACCGAGTATGATGTGTGTGTAGGATATTATTGAATATTGAATATTGAATACTGAATGTTGACTATATTGAATAGACAATTTATGAGAATAAGGTGTTTTTCCATTATTTGTGACTTGCTGAGAATATTGTTCAAAAACAGCTGTTGACTTGTTCTCAAATGAATTTTCACTACTATTGAGATCACTTAGGAACAAAGAAAATGTCCCTCTGCAAGATAAATATCTTTTTTTTTTTTTTAAGATTTTATTTATTTGTTTGAGAGAGAGAGAGCAAGCACAGCCTATGTAAGGCTCCATCCCAGAACCCTGGGATCATGACCTGAGCCAAAGGCAGATGCTTAACCAACTCAGCCACCCAAGCATTCCTGGAAGATAAATTTCTGATCACCCCCTCAATCCAACTCAATCCAGTGATGCACTAAGACGTCCATGCACACTGAGAATGGAAAGAACCTAATAAGACCACCAGCCTCTCTTTCGCTTCCGACATTCTTGCACCAAACACCATCTCGCTGAATCTAGGTGAATAATGGGGTGGGAGGACATAAGAATCAATGTTGTGAGCACAGGTCAGAAATTCTTCCCTTGGGCTGAGCTCTAGGCATCTTCTGCCATAACCACCTGGGGATGGCAGAGAAGAGGAAGTGAATGGTCTCTGCAGCTGGAAGCCCAGATGCCCCTCCCCACCTGCTTTGCATGTTGCTCCCAGCCCACTCTGCTGTCCAGAGCCCATATCAATACCTGGGTCAGTGCCCTGGGGGAGACCTGCCTCAGTTAGGGCACGGAGTGAACCATGATATCCCCAGCTCAGCTCCTCTGCTTCCTGTTCCTCTGGCTCCCAGGTGAGAGGAAAATGGATGATTCTGCGTAACAATGAAAACTGTGTTGTTTGGTCTTATCACTTGGCACCTTGACTCAGAAAGCACTATAACTAAAGCTCAATATAGAGGAATAAACCAGAAGACAGTGGTTAAGATGTAGATTACATGGCTGACTTTTCTGTTTTATTTCCAATCTCAGGTGCCACTGGAGAAATCGTGTTGACGCAGTCTCCAGCCTTGCTGTCTTTGTCCCCAGGAGAAAAAGGCACTCTCAACTGCAGAGCCAGTCAGAGTGCTAGCAGCTATGTAGCCTGGTACCAGCAAAAACCTGGACAGGCTCCCAGGCTCCTCATCTATGGTGCATCCAACAGGGCCACTGGCATCCCAGCCCGCTTCAGCGGCAGTGGGTCTGGGACAGACTTCACCCTCACCATCAGCAACCTGGAACATGAAGATGTTGCAATTTATTACTGTTATCAGTATAATAGCTGGTACTCACAGTGATTCAACATAAGACAAAAACCTCTGTTATGACCTCAATGATTCATTTGACCAGGTGCTTCCTTTATAAGCAGCTGCTGTAGTGCTTCCTCAGTCTCAGCATCTCTGTTCTGCTGGGAAATCTTGAGGTTCAGAAAACTAACTCCACCACAAGACTTGGGCTCTGATTACTGGATTCTTCTTTGGACTTAGCTGCACTCCCAGTTCAGGAACAATTTCACCACCAATGGCATCAGATCAGATTCATAGGAATGGACATCTCTAAAGGTCCCAGACGGTGTGATAAGACAACAACATGAACAACAAAGGATTGGAAGGGAAGAATGAAAACTATCATAATTCAAAGATGAAAAGATTGTATGCTGACAAAATTCAAAATAATTTACAAAGGAACTAGTAGAAACAACAGGAGAAATAAGTCATCGTGAATTCAAAGACAACATGCAAAGGACCGTGTGATTTCTATATAAAGGAAATAAATGCTTGAAAATAAAATTAGAAAACCCATCATTTAGAAGTGCCTCAAAAACATCTAATATATTTAGGAAAAACAACAAAATAATTAGTAATAATTATTAACAGAATATTATTCATAGAAAACAAAACCTGGGTAAATGGAAAACCGTATTATGTCCAAGGATTGAAAGTCTCGGTATTGGGAACATGTCAATTTTATCTTCCCTTCAGCCCAAATCTGCGTATTTGCTGGAAAATTTCATGCCCCAGCAAGGAAGCTTTCCCCCATCCCAGCCCCTAGCAATGATAAACACTCAACATTCTGTCTCGTGGAAGGTAACCTGCATAGCCTGCTCTCCCCAGAAGCCCCTTGTATGAGTAAAAACACCCTCTCGATTCTCTTGGTACATGGAGTCCGTCAGCCTCAAATTAATGCTTCTTAACTGGAAAAGGGGTCCGTCTCACCTCCATGGAAAAACCATAAAACATAATACTGAAGAAAACAAGAAAAGAAGGAAAGCCTATAGAGGTGAGCCCCCTTTTCTTTCTTTGTTCTTCCTTGACTCATAAGCAGAGTTGGGATTAGGAACAGGTCATTAGAAGCAGAGAGTCTGGGATAAAGGAAAGGCTGAGGAGTCTCAGTGCTGAACAAAGTTTCCAACAATATCACACGGTCAGAGGGTCGGAGATGAAAATTAACCCTCAAGGACAAAAGAGAAGGAAAGATTCTGGCAAACTCTGAAGACTTCAGTTGGAATTGCAGCAGGGCTACACCCTGGGGGGCTGGAAGAACTGGGAAGAGCCAACGGGGCATCACCAGTGCTAACCCCAGACTCAGGGACAGTGCAATCCTTGATTGGATAGAGATCACACAGCATCCAATAGCACTTCAGGCTGCCAGAATCAAATGTCATTTCTTTCTGCATGATAAAAATCATTCTTTTATTTTTATTTTTAAATTTATTTATTTGACACAAAAAGTGAGAGAAAGAGAGCGAGCACGCAACAGGGAGAGTGGCAGGCATAGGGAGAGGGAGAAGCAGGCTCCCCTCTGAGCAGGGAGCCCAATGCGAGACTCGATCCCAGGAGCCTGGGATCATGACTTGAGCCGAAGGCAGATGCTTAACCAACTGAGCCACCCAAGTGTCCTGATAAGAATCATTCTAGAGCCTAAAATCACTGAGCCACCCAAGTGTCCTGATAAGAATCATTCTAGAGCCTAAAATGTTTCTCAGCAAATATGTGTATGAATCTACATAAGTAGTAAGTACATAGAACACCGTCTGGTTTTCCATCAATAAGTCCAGGAGGAAAATAAACAGGCAGGAGGAATAGACCTCACCCACAAAGTTGCAACTATTAGGTAAGAGGATGTTAGAGGCTTAATGCATTTGCTGAAAGATTGAGAATTTTAACAGACAGCCTGAAATGTTAAAAGTAACCAAACAGAAATTCAAAAATAATAATCCAAGTCGAGAACTCAACAGAAGAGTTTAACAGTAGATTTATCAGAGCTGAAAAGAGAAACAGGAGGATGATACAGTGTAAGATTGGAATATTGAATCAGTGGAAGACATACAAAAGGTCATAAAAGGCAAAATGGATACACCAGGGGGAAAAAAGTCCAATGTATTTATAACTGAAGTTCACAAAGTAGAGAGGAGAGTATAGGCAGAGGCAAGATTCAAAGAGGTAGTGACTGAGGAACTTCTAAAACTGACCACAGATTTAAGGAATTCTGTAAACTCTTAATAAGGTAAATGTCCCTCCAAAATGATACCAAGGTCCATATTATTACCAGTGCTGAGAAAACACATACAAAATGGGGAAAGAGATGAAAAACAGAGAGGGAAAATGTAATTCTTAGAAAATAAATTAAAAGAGCAACAATGAGAAAATCATATAGCTCTTAACATTAGATGGCAGGAGACAAAATAAAATAAAATAAATAAAATAAATTTTGAAGGTGTAGGAAGAAAGTATCCGCCAATTTAGGATTCTATACAGGAATATACTTTACAAAGGAAGACAAAATAAATACATTTTACAAAAACAAAAATGTACACATTGAATCATCAGAAGACCAACATGAATAAAAATCCTACAAGGACCTTTAGAGAGAAGAAAACGAAGTCCAGATATAAGTTCAGAGATTGAAAAGGAGTGAAGAACAGTACAAGGGGTAAATATGTGGGAAAGTCTACAGTAATTTTGACTGTCTACAATAATATCTTGTGGTATTTACAGTGATGTAGAATTAAATTATACATCCAAATGAAGCATGGACACAAATGCTCAGAAGGTACAAGGTTTTGTACCTTTGTACTTCTAACTTCTAACTTCTAACTTTGTACTTCTAACTTCTAACTTTGTACTTC
>JAHRIG010000060.1:16358970-16432206 GCA_020311275.1 Eira barbara
ACTTCTAACTTCTAACTTTGTACTTCTAACTTCTAACTTTGTACTTCTAACTTTGTACTTCTAACTTCTAACTTCTAACTTTGTACTTCTAACTTCTAATTTAAGTTAGAATTTTGAAAATGCATGCATTTTCTGAAATGTGTTCAGGTACAAAGGCATATAAAGACAGGACAAGCCAAAAGCACATGCCGTTACTCTCTAGAATACTCACAGTGTACGAAAATAATACAAAATTTAAAAATATACTTAGGAAAAGAATGAACCAGTCCTGCAACCACACACCAAAGCAATGCTACATGAATTGATATGGAAAAGATTATATAAAGATACTCAAAATTGCATGGCAAAATATTACACATTAAACCAAATCAAAAGACAACCGAAGGAGCGCCTGGGTGGCTCAGTGGGTTAAAGCCTCTGCCTTCGGCTCAGGTCATGATCCCAGAGTCCTGGGATCGAGCCCCGCATCGGGCTCTCTGCTCAGCGGGGAGCCTGCTTCCTCCTCTCTCTCTGCCTGCCTCTCTGCCTACTTGTGATCTCTGTCTGTCAAATAAATAAATAAAATCTTTAAAAAAATTTATAAAAAAAAAAGACAACTGAAGACTACAGTAAACTCTTTTTAATGTATTATATATAAATAAACATCAATATTCTCAACTATATGAACTTCTAAAAATAATTATGGCAAAGAATCAAAATCTATGTAAAAACATGAAAAAAAAAAAGAACAGAGAATTCCAAAAAAAAGACATAAAAATAACCTTTAAGTATACATAGTATGTTCAATCTCACTGATTATTAGAAAATGCAAATCATAACTATTTTGAGATGGTATTTCTCATCTATCAGATCTGAGAAAATTAAGAACACACGAAGCACATATTTAGACAAAGTTGTGGGGAAACACACACCTCATTTATAGATCCTGGGGATGGAAGCGAATACTGTATCTTCAGAGAAGAATATGACAATATTAATAAAATTACCTGTATGTTAACCATTTGACCTATAATTCCATTTCTAGGAATTTCTGGAGATACACTTAGAAATACGATGCACAAGGTTATTCCCTGCAGCACTGCTTGTAATTGTTTGCAAAAATACTGTCAAGAAACTAACCCCCCTCACATAAAAGTGTGGTTGAAAAAACTATGACCCATCCACACAATGGGGTACATTTTATCCGTGAAAAAGAGGATTTCTATGAACTGATATGGAGTGACTTCCAGGATTTATTTTTAAATGAAAAAAGCAAAGTGCAAACAATTCTCTGTATTATCCTACATTCCTTATAAGGTGGAAGAAAAGAAAAACAAGACAAACAACAAACAAAAAAATGTGTGAGGATAAACCAGAGTGAGATTGTTCCCTACAGGGATGGTATGGCAATGAAATAGAAGGGACAGGGATGTGACCTATCTCGAAACATTACCTTTCCTTTTGTGTATCTCTGACTTCGGGAATCACATTAACTGTAGACACATTCGAAAACATAAATAAATGTTATCAACCAGGATGAGGAAAGCACAGTTGTTTTCCTTGTTTTAGAGAGAAATTCGGAGATCAGAGAGAATGTGTGTGAGCACTGAGCTGCTCTAGCAAGTGATCTGGTGGAAGTTTCAACAAGCCAGGTGGAAATCTATTACAAACAAGGAAAGAAAATCTAAGAAAAGAGTTGGATGGGCACTGATTTAAAAATACTGGATTGTTACTTCACGAATTGCAGGGAACATGATCATCAGATGGAAAGTAAGAGCACTCATTCATTTTCAGGCCAAACATTGTGAGAAATGGGGGCCAGATAAAGGATTGAGAGAACATTGGGGAGGAAGTAAAACAGCCCAGTGATAAAGGGACATAAGCAAAGGACACTTGCAAAGCCCCGAATAATGCAGACTTCTTGCCTTTTGTGGAACCAGGGAGCAAAGAAGGCATGAAGGCATGGCTCCCAGGCTTCCAAATGTATTACATTCAATACAGATTGAAGAAATCATTTGACTCTCCCCATACTTTTTGACTTAATCCTCTACCAAAACCAGGATGTACTCAGTTTAGAGAAGATAGAAGAAGTTGTCCCCTACTCCATGATCATCCCTGGGCACCATCTCCTGTGAGATGACTAAACAGAGCGAAGCTAACATCTAATCCAAACTGAGAACTTGAAGATGGGTTTTGTGGACAGCCATCATTCTGTACTCTCAATACATCCCAGGTGTGTGAGGGAGGGGAGGCCAGTGGGACAGGCAAGAAGGAAACCACACCACAGGTTACAACCAGAGAATATAACAGAAGTGTGCTATAAACTCAGACTGGCTGAGTCGCTGGGAACCCCAAATCTGATCACACCATAGTGACTCCATTGCTAATTAGAGAGTCTTGAGCACCAAAATATTGAATGGCCTTGAGTCCCAGACGTGGTGAGGAAAGACCAGTTCATGGAGCGTTGACATCTAATGAAAACTACATCTCAGTATATAATGCTCCCACTCTCTGGTATGGTACCTGGAAATTAATTATGATTTGTCACAGGCATCAGAAATAAAGCATGTTTGAAATTGTATAAGAGTGTCATTTCCAGTGTACCCTGGAAATGACACTCAATTAAACAGGAAGAACCCCAGGTGTCTCTCCACACATGGCCACAAGAGGGGACACCTGCACAACAGTGACCCCAGAGAGGAATCTGGGTTCATCTGGTACTAATGGCAGAGAGTCCAGACTAATTTCGGTCACCATCATCATCATCATCATTACTTTTTCATTCCATTTCAGAGTTTAGACTTTTAATGAAACAATAGTTTTATAGTTCCTCCTACTGCATTCAGCCATTATCCAGCTGACTCTATCTATGGCCCTATGGCATTTCATATTTAGAAAGACTCAGAATGATCTAATCAAAGGGTAATTGGCACTAAAACTGGTTCCTTTTATGACAAAATGTTTCAAGCACAATGAAAGTCTGGAGAATTGACTCGCACAGAAAACACGCATGAGGGGGAATAGTGAGTGGGAAGGTTTGCCCAATAAAGGAAGGAGGACTAGATCTCTTGAGTGTGGTCCAATCAGTGATGAGCTTCCAGAGGACATAGATCAAGGCAGCCCATTCAGGCAAGCATGACAAAGTGCAAACCTGCAGCTGCTGCCCAGGCTGGTGCTCATGGTTTTGGAGACCAGTAGATCACACTCACATTTGCTCACATTGGCAGTCACCTCCTGAATGCAGACACAGAACTGGTGTGGTCTGGCATCTCAGCTTCTTGGGAACTGTGGACCCAGACTGCCAATGACTAAAACAACGAGGAAGAATATTTTTGGTTAGATGTATAATGATAACTACACCCAGGAAAGAAAAATGGGCAGAAGAAACATCTCTCCATACCCAGTTAAAAAATCACAATCTTGTGACTCTTTTCCCTTCTCATACTAATCCTTAAGATTGTATCTGAAACTTCACGAAGTGAGCTTAGGCTCATGTATTTATCCCCAGTCCTTGGCTCTGCCCCACCTGAGCCCATGGTTGGACCATCTCCAGGCTTCTGGGAACAACCAGCCCCTGAGCCACAAGTTTTCTCTCACAGGAGCCTTCAGCTGAAGTTGAGACTGCTGCCTGCACCACGGAGTCCTTTGCAGAGAGACACACATGTGATCCTTGACAGCCTCTAAGATACAGACATGAATCTTTGTTCTGCTCCTGCTCACCCAGGCTGAAGACATTCTTTCATGTGGTTCCCTGATCCAGGTCTTTCCGGGACAGACCTTCCACCCCTGGGGATCTGCGTTCACTGTAGGGGATAATTTTTACAATAAGTGATTGAAGAATCAGTCATGGCTATTCTCATCCAGTGCAGGAGACAATTAAGAACAAAGACTAACTGTGATATTTCAGTCATTGATTCTGGGGAGATGTTCAAAATTTTGACTAAAGTCTATAAAATATCTAACATTTGTGAGAAAATATGATTTTGGTATATCATTCTTTACTTCAAAATTATTACCTCATATTTGCATTTCCATGACAAGTTTCCTTCTTCTTCCAGTTTCCCATGGGCAGCGATGCTACTCAGGCTCCATCCTTCTCGTCTGTGGCAATGGAAGGGGTGTCTGTGTCGCCTGCAAAGCAAGTCTCAGTCCCATCCCTGCATTGGACACACCCACCTGCACGGGTTCCTCAACTTGCACCAATCTCCTCAACCTGCAGGGTGTCCCACAGGGCTCCTAGGGACCCAGACCATTCAGTGGTGGTGGGTCAGGGACAGAGTCCACACTCACAATCACCAGCATGGAGACTGGAGGCACCGCTCACACCTGGGTGAACAGCACACTCACTGGGACACTGCACAGTGTAACGGCCCTAAACACAGCCCTCCCATGTGGGGTCAGCCCTTCTGCTCAGCTGAGCAGCTGCTTCCTCTGGGGAATCATTCAGAGCAGCTGCTTCTTTCAGAGAACCAAGCTGGGGTGTGGTTAAAAGGGGGGGGGCCCTTGAAGGAGGTCAGGAAGATCCTCACGATCTAGTCCCAAGCACTGACCAGAGTAACTTTCAGTGGATAAACAGTGTCCAGAACAACGTGGCTGAGGTGGCTCACAGATGGTTCCACACCGACTCTCCCCCTCAGCTCTCAGCATGGCTGATCCCTAAGGAACAACCAGCCACCTCTTCCCCATGATACCAGGAGCAGACCTCCCCTGGATTAGTGTAAAATTCAGAAATATCCAAATATAACTTTAGATTTGTTAATATCATAGTATTATCATTCATTTTGGGTTTGGAAAATTATGCCATGGTTCTGTGCAGTGACACTGTTAGGGAAAGCTAGGGCAAGAGTGCACGGGAACTATCTGTTACAGTTGAGACTTTAGGCAAGTCTGAGATTATTTCAAAATAAATATGGTATAGAAATAAAATAGAAATAAATAGAAAATAAAAAATAATAGAAATAAAATAAATAGAAATAAAAATAATATAAAATAAAAATAAAAATAATAAAAGAGCACCAACTTGGGCTCTGACTGTCTACAGTGTGTTGACTCATTTGTCAATCCTGGAATTCACAAGCTGTTCAAAAATGGCTAATGCCTACTTCTGAGCATAAGAATTCCAAGTGTTAGAATTCCATTTCTCTTAATTTCAGAGCTTGGGGTCCAAGTTCTCTATTTAAAAATTACTTCATTAGTTATCGTTAACCCTTGAATAGCATGGGTTTGCCCACTCAAGTCCACTTACACATGGATGTTTTGGGGTAATTTTTTTTTTTTTTTATAAATACCATCCAGTACTATAGTGTATTTCCTCTTCCTTATGATATTCTTCATAACATGTTCTCTTCTCTAGCTTTCTTTATTGTTTTAATACTGTATATAATACATGTAACATGCAAAGTAATTGTTAATCTACTGTCTATGTTATTGGTAAGGCTCCTACTCAACACTAGGCTATCAGCAGTTATGTTTGGGAGGAGGCAAAAGTTAGACATGCATTTTCAATTTCATGGGACAGGGGTTCAGCACCATTAACCCCTGCGTTGTTCAAGGGGCAAGTAGTTAGTTCACACCTTCATTCCCTCTTTCAGGGTGGCTATGATAACTTTTTAAATCCAGTTCTGAAGTCACTCCCAATTACACAATAATAAACAGTTTAGTGAGTTATTTCTGCAAAAACAAACAAGAAACAAGCACTGTACACAGCTGGAATAATCATCAAAAACTATTTCAGTTCTTTGTTTTAGGAAATTGTCAAAGGAACAAAATAAATGGAGAAGTGCTCATTCTTGAAAAAGAACTAGAGCTTCGAGTAAGGACAGGAGAGTTTGTGTCTTTTTACCCACGAATGCTCCCTTCTGTGCCCAGTTCAGTTGATCTGTCACTTAACAACATGAGGATGGTGACAAAAACAAACAGGTTACTGCCAGGAAAAACTGGACTTCAGGCAGGGTGTGGATTGGAGCAAGATCCTTCAGCAAATCCAGTTATTTAAACATAATATATTAAAATACTGGCAGAATAGGAATGCCTGGGTGACTCAGTCAGTTAAGCAGCTGCCTTTAGCTCAGACCCTGAGGTTCTGGGATCCAGCCCCTCATCCACACCCAGCAACCTACTTATTAGGGAGTCTGCTTCTCCCTCCCCTTCTGTACCTCCCCCTGCTTGTGCTCTGTCTCTCTCTCTCTCTCGAATAAATAAATAAAAATTTTTAAAAATATTGGCAGAATAATGGGGAAAACTTCACACATAATGGAACATATTAATCTATAGAACAAAGAAACTCAAGGAAATCTGTTCAAGAGAAACACGATGAGATTCACATTACACACAGTAGAGTAAAAATGGTCAAAGACAGAGAGAAAATCTTGAAAGCGACAAGAAGAAAAACACAACTCATTTTTTAAGGGAAACAATAATACATTGCCTATCTTTTTACTGGGACTGGTAGGGACTACAAACAGGGACAGATTTAAAGTGCTGCAAGAGAAAAGAAAAGTCCACAAAGAGTTTTATAACCACAAACTATCCTTCAGAAATAAAGGAAAAGTAAAAATATCCCCTGAGAAGCAAAAATGAAGAGAAGTCATTACTGGCAGATATGCGAACAAGAACCGTGAAAGGAAATCCTTCAGACTCAAGGAAGTGACAGAAGGAGCTAACTCAAATCCACAAGAAGGAAGGAAACACTCAAAAATAGTAAGGAAACTAGAAAGAGGGTGGAAACAAAAGGATGTTATATCTAACTAATGAACCATTGAACACTACATCAGAAACTAATGATGTACTATACAGTGGCTAACTGAAGATAATACATACATACATACAATAAAAATAAACTGAAAAAAGAATAAAAAAGAAACAAAAGGATGCTTGCTGCAACTTATATGAAGCCGAAGTCCAAGAAAGTCCAAAGTATTGTGAAACATGTCAAAATAATAGTTACCTCGGTTGGGTTAGGGGGGAGTTGATATGGACTCGGAGGAGAGAGGCATCTGGAGAATTTGAAATATTCTATACTTCGATATGGACTGTGAATTTATGTAAAACTTACTCAGATGCACAATTAAGATTTCTGCCCTTTCCTCGGCACTTGTTTTACCACAAATTTAAAACAAAAAGACAAACCTAGATTCTTTTAAATAAATGTGAGAAAGATTAAGAGTCACCAACTATTTATGGAACTCAACCTTATTAAGTATAAATGTGACTGGGAATGTTCTAGAGACATAGAACACTGGTTGAGGAAAAGAAGGAAACATTGAACTGCATGCCTTTACTCTTTAAGCAGCACAGATTTTAGCTCTCTGGGTTTTCCTTTGAACACAGACATTTTATATTACTCTGCTCCCCTGGGGGCCCCCACCCTCCCATTGGCTCTTCCCCAGTGGCTGTAGCCACCAGGAGATTTGCATATTGTTCCCTAAGGGAGGACTAAGATACAAAGGCTCAGATAAAACCTTTGCAACTGAGATAAAAGACCAGCTGTCATCTTGGTCAGGACTCATCAGATAAACTTCCCAAAATGAGGTTCCCTTGTCAGCTTCTGGGGCTGCTGATGCTCTGGGTCCCAGGTAAGGACAGAGGGGAGATGAGAAAGCAGAGTGGGTCAGGGAGGGTCACACTGCGGACACCCCTGCTCTCCATGTCTATTATGGCCAAGAGCTAGAAGCCTACCTCTTACCCTCTGGGAAGGGGCATGTGATGTTTAGATCCCGGAGAGCAAGGAACATTTCAGAAAGAACAAAGATCCATGTTGTGGTAAGACTATGACATAGAGAAAAGGGAGTGAGGCAGGCAACTTTTAGACATGCCTTTGTACGCTGCAAATCTTAGGTTCTTTTTTGAAACTGGATATTTGGGGTTATTAATAAATATCACAAAGTGTGGTGTACCTGCATGGCGCAGTCAGTTAAGCTTCTGTCTTTGGCTCAGGTCATGATCTCAGGGTCCTGGGATGGAGCCCCAAATCAGGCTCTCTGTTCAGAGGGGAGTCTGCTGCTCCCTCTCCCTCTGCCGCTGACCCCCACTCATGCTCTCTCTCTGTCATAAAAATAAATAAAACCTTTTTTTAAAAAGTTACAAGAAAGTGATGTAGCCTGAAATAATTACCAAATAAAATTTTGAAAATGACTCATAATGTTGTCATGTAATCTTACAATTCTCTCTTTACTTTAGGATCCAGCTGGGAGGCTGTGCTGACTCAGACCCCACTCTCACTGCCGGTCACCCCTGGAGAGCCGGCCTCCATCTCCTGCAGGGCCAGTCAGAGCCTCCTGCACAGCAATAGAAAATCCTATTTGAATTGGTACCTAGAGAAGCCAGGCCAGTCCCCACGGCCCTTGATCTATGAGGCTTCCAAACGTTTCTCTGGGGTCCCAGACAGGTTCAGTGGCAGCAGGTCAGGGACAGGTTTCACCCTGACAATCAGCAGGGTGGAGGCTGACGATGGGGGGGTTTATTACTGCGGGCAAAGTATATATATTCCTCCCACAGTGGTTCAGCCCCAAACACAATCTCCCTGCTTGTCATGGCCCAGCTGCCCACAAGGAAGAGGTTGGGGAGCTCAGGGCAATGGATGAGTTTGAAGACTCACTGCTTCTTGCAACCCACAAATTTTGATACACCATGTTTTCTTTTGGTTTAAAAAAAGTATCTAATTTCTCTTTTTATGTCTTGTTTGACCCAAGTTTCACTTACTGGGTATATCCTCTAGTGAGTACAGTTATTTAGGAAGGTTGACCAACTTGGGTCACAGGGGTCTCAGAGCTCAGGAAATTACTCCAGTGACCTGCAGTTGGGGAAGCTCATTCTGGCTGGATGGCTTGATCTCAGTACTCATGCAAGGAGAAAGTCTTCCTTCTAGTTAGAGATAAGTTCCATGTGGGCCCATCAGGGAACAGGCCTCTGTGTGTCTCCAGCATTGGCAGAAACAGTGTGGGTTAGACTCTGTATGCTGATAAAGTCTACGGGTCAAAGTATAAGAGTATCACATTGTTGGGGTGCCTCGGTAGCCCAGTCTGTTAAGCATCAGCTCTTGGTTCGGCTTAAGTCATGATTTCAGGATTATGATCTCAGGGTCATGACCTCAGGGTCATGAGGTCGAGCCCCACATAGAGGCTCTCTGCCCCTCCCACCCCACTCTCTCTGTCTCTTCCTCTCATAAACTCTGATTCCAGGAGAACAGATCAAATAGTTTTACCAAGACTATCTGGATCTCAGACAAATTACACACTAGCCTTCCATTTTATTGAACACGAACTAACATCCTCTGACAACTGAGGCAAATCTACAGTAAAACCAACCTACATAAGTCCTTCCTCATTCAGTGATGTTGGTCAAATATAGAGACTCACAGAGACTGCTCTGTTCCCCCACATGATCACCTTGTACCTTTTTACCAAATCTTATTACTTGTGTCAACTCCTGGTCAGTTTCACTGTCCAGGCCACAGCATGATTCCTTATCATGCAGGAGACAGAGATTCTTTTTTTAGAATTGGGAATATTATGGTTTCTGTATGTAAGTAGAAGGGAAAATTTCAAAGCCTTTTTGTAACGAAGAAAGAATTTTTATAAGACTTACTATTTTCAAAAATACTAATTTAGGGGTACCTGGGTGGCTCAGTGGGTTAAAGCCTCTACATTCGGCTCAGGTCATGATCCCAGGGTCCTGGGATTGAGCCCCACATCGAGCTTTCTGCTCAACAGGGAGCCTGCTTCTCCCTGTCTCTCTGCCTGCCTCTCTGCCAACTTGTGAACTCTGTCTGTCAAATAAATAAATAAAATCTTTAAAAAATACTAATTTGAAAAGATATTATGGACCCCTATGTTTATTGCAGTATGATTTATAATTACCAAGATATAGAAACAGCCTGTGTCCATCAATAGATGAATGGGTAAGGAAAATGTGGTGTATATACAATGGAATGTCAGCCATAAAAAAGAATCAGATTTTACCATTTGCGACAATGTGGATGGACTTACAGGGTATTGTGCTAAGTGAAACAAGTCAGACAAAGAAATACCATATGCTTTTACTTGTACATGGAATCTAAAAAACAAGATACATAACAAACTGAAAAGATTTGTATAGAACTTAGAGTCACATTAATAAAGCTGTTTCTTTGAAAGGAAGTGAAAAGCTGAGAAAACGAGGAGTATAACTGCTTTAAGGAAACCCGCAGACTTATAGGAAATGAGAATCAGAGCCAGACAATGTAACCCAAGTGCTGGATGGCACCACCTCGTTCTTCAGGGAAATGATATCTGCGCTTCGAGAGTCAAAACCGGGGTCCTCCTCGCCTGTGCATTTGTGGTTGTCTCTCCATTCACATAGTTGGGCCCAGTTCAGTGTGGTTTTTTACTAATCCTTACAAAGAATGAAGCAACTTCAGGGTCTTCAAGAAAAATGTCTAACAAGTAAAGGAAAGTTGAGTCTGGAGGTAGATTTCTTCTCATTGGAATTCTTCATCCAACCTGACATAATCATGCAACAAGGGAGTTATGTAGGCATGTTACCAGTAGATGGGGGGAAATGTAAGCATAGGATTCTATTTTCTTTTCAATAGGCTTGCACCAAATGCCATCTCACCAAGTCTGGGTGATAGGTGAGGCAGGAGGACACAAGGGATTCGATTCTGTGAGCACAGGAGAAAAATTTCTTCCTCAGGCTGAGCCCATGACATCTGATATGACTACCTGGGGATGGGTTGCTCAAGAATAAAGAAGAAAAGGCAAATGGTCTTTGTACCTGGAAGCCCAGGTACAAAGCTGCTGCTCATGTTGCTCCCAGCCCACTCTGCTGTCTAGAGCCCATATCAATGCTTAGGTTGGTGCTTTTAGGGAGATCAGGCTTACTTAGGACACAGAGTGAACCCTGGAAATCTCAGCTCAGTTTATCTGCCTCCTGTTACTCTGGCTTCAAGGTGAGAGAAACATGGGATGATTTTGCATGTAGTGAAAACTTTATCTGCATTGTTGGGTCCTGTGACTTTTGCTCAGTCAGCACAATCATAAAAGCTCATTATAGGGGCACCTGGATGGCTCAGTCAGTTAAGCATCTGCCTTTGTCTCAGGTCATGATCCCTGGACCCTGGGAGAGAGACCCAATTTGAATTCCCTACTCAACGGGGAGCCTACTGGTTCCTCTCCCTCTCTCTCGGCTTTTCCCATCCACTCATGCTCTCTCTCTCTCTCAAACATACAAATAAAATCTTAAAAAAAAAAAAAGCTCAATATATAGAACAACCATCCTAGCACTGTCATGAAGGTAACAATTGAGATCCGGATTATAGGCATACCTTTCATGTTTCATTTCCAATCTCAGATACCACCAAAGAAATCATGAGGATGTAGTGTCCAGCCTCCCTTTCATTGTCTGCAGGTGAGAGGACAGCCCTTACCTGCAGAGCGAGTCAGTGTTGGTAACTAACTAGCCTGGTACCAATAGAAACCTGGGCAGACTTCCAGGGTCCTCATCCTTGGTGCAACCACCAGGGCCATCGGCATCCCAGCCCAATTCAGTGCCAGTGGGTCTAAATAAACTTTACTCTTTCCATAGGCAGCCTGGAATGGAGGATGCTCTAGTTTTCTCTGGTCAGCAAGGCTCCAGTGAGAACCACAGTGATCCAGTCTCCACCACAGACCTCACCAGCTTCATCTGCCTTCACCCAGAGAACAGCTGCTTCCTTCAGAAGCATGGAGACATATCTCTCGAAGCTTTCTCTGTTCCATTTGCCCCCTGAAAAAGGAGCTTGTGAGGATTAGCACCTCACTTCACTCAGGTCTTAGAGAACTGAGTGGGCTCTCAGACTCTCTTTTGCCTCTCCCCATGAAATGTCAGATATTAAAGAGAAGTAGAGGACACCATGTTCACTTGCACACAATTTACAAGGACGAAGCTGAGGCTCAGGAAGGGTCATAAATATTCCAAGTTCATGCAGAGAGTTAGTGGTGACTATATTGAGAGGAACCTCCTCTCCCAGATTCCCCAGGTACTTCCCATTTGACCCGAACAAGTGATGGCCTCATCTGTGAAGGCCCAGTCCCTGACAAGAAAGTTCCCAAAATTTTCGCCAGGTCCCCTCAGAAGATATTTTCTCTCAATCACAGGAACAAGGTCTGGAGCCTGAAAATCTATTGTTGGCTGAGCTCTTTCATAGGATAAACACACATTTCTCCTGAGAACACTTCTTAAAAACAATTCTGAGAATTTGGTGGTCTCAGAGCAAAAGAGATGCAAATCATATGAATGTAGGTGAGGAGGTCCTATCTTATAAGTCTACATATGCCATCCACTTCTTTGTATAAGTCAAGTGGGTATAGGAAAGAGGAGATTCTCCGAGCTTTTACAAAGTGTGCATACACCTGGCTCAGCTATGTGTCCCTGTCCAGACAGGCTTACTTTGAACTGGTTAGCAAGGAAAGCTCCACGGACCCATTATGTGAAGTGAATTTCTTAGCAATAAGAATCTGTTAAGGAACAAGTCACCTAATTTCTATCCAAAAATCCCAAACCCACAGATCTGCCTCCTCTTTCCTTAGCAGTTGCTCAACTGAGAGCTTACCCATCAACTGAGTTCTCTTCAAACACCTCTGAACCCTCAAGACACTGGGAAAACTAGCTTCCCAGTGGGTGACCTGGAATCCAGATATCCTCAGTGTGGCTTTCCACATAAGACAGGCACTGGTTCTATCCAGAGAAGAGAACCAACCAGGAAGGTTTGACAAAATAGACCTATCTCTCTGGTACTGAAGGATGCTTAGCTATTGGGTCATTAGCATAGCAAGTTATCCAGCCCTCGAACTCATTCTCCTTTTAAAAGGATCCCGGCACTGAGAAGCAAGAATGGGGGCTCATTAAATAACTACAGATTAAGTAATGATCTTTTAAGTCACAAGATGAACAATATTCTATTTCTGGGATATTTAGCTAGAAGTCATATTTTTATCTGTGACTGTTAGAGAATAGTTTTCAAAAAGTTATATATCAATTATGAAAGAGTAAGTGAGAATACTAGAAGCAAGAGATTTTATGCAAGGATTTGGTCAAGGCAAAGTGCTGAAAGGTATTCTTTAGTCTCATAACAAAATTGAATCTATCCCTGTGTACAGTGAGGAGATACCATGAAGGGACCATGAGGAACCATGGATGGAAATATCTTCCCTGCTCCCCAAGGATGAATAACAGCCTCACTGCTTGTCTCCTGAAACAATTCTCCCATTGTTGGTCATTGATTCATAAAGATTAGTAATAAAAATTCCAAGGCCCCATGTCTAGAGATATGGATTTCCAAATGGTCTTGACGTTACATTAACTCTGAGAGGAGTTAATGTAAAGATTTTCTGGGAAGTGAACTCTAGGTATGTGGCTTCTTTTTTAGTCATTTTGAAGTTGTCCCATTGTCACTTCTTTCCCTTGTTTATGTTGAGGCTTTAACTAACCCTTCCTATTCTTATTCCTTCAAAATGAGAGAATTTTCTTAAAAAAAAAAAAAGACACAAAGATAGAAAAATCTTCATCAAAAAATGAAAAGTAACTACATCGCAATTCTTAAGTTGCTGAACAACTAAAGAGATCTTTGTGTGAGCTCAAGCAAATAGAAGTTAAAAATCCAAATTAATGTGAGAAGATCAGGCTGTATCTGAAAGATAGAGAACTGACATTGTTCAGTTGAAGGCTGGTTTTTTTCATTGAAATGACTGAGCAGTATAGACATTTTAACAATGTTTATTCTTCCGATCCAAGAGCATGGAATGGTCTTCCATCTTTTTGTGTCTTCTTCAATTTCTTTCATGAGCGTTCTGTAGTTCCTCGAGTACAGATCCTTAACCTCTTGGGTTAGGTTTATTCCGAGGTATCTTATGGTTCTTGGTGCTATAGTAAATGGAATTAATTCTCTAATTTGCCTTTCTGTATTTTCATTGTTAGTTTATAAGAAAGCCACTGATTTCTGTACATTGACTTTGTATCCTGCCACGTTACTGAATTGCTGTATGAGTTCTAGAAGTTTGGGGGTGGAGTCTTTCGGGTTTTCCATATAAAGTATCATGTCGTCTGTGAAGAGAGAGAGTTTGACTTCTTCCCTGCCAATTTGGATACCTTTTATTTCTCTTTTTTGTCTGATTGCTGTTGCTAGGACTTCTAATACTATGTTGAACAAGAGTGGTGAGAATGGGCATCCTTGTCGTGTTCCTGATCTCAACGGGAAGGCTGCAAGCTTTTTCCCATTGAGGATGATACTTGCTGTGTGTCTTTCATAGATAGATTTGATGAAGTTCAGGAATGTTCCCTCTATCCCTATACTTTGAAGCATTTTAATCAGGAACGGATGCTAAAATTTTTATGGAATCAGAAGAGACCCCGAATTGCTAAGGAAATGTTGAAAAACAAAAATAAAACTGGCGGCATCACGTTACCTGATTTCAAGCTTTACTACAAAGCTGTGATCACCAAGACAGCATGGTACTGGCATAAAAACAGACACATAGACCAGTGGAACAGAGTAGAGAGCCCAGATATGGACCCTCAACTCTATGGTCAAATAATCTTTGACAAAACAGGAAAAAATATCCAGTGGAAAAAAGACAGTCTCTTCAATAAATGGTGCTGGGAAAATTGGACAGCTATATGTAGAAGAATGAAACTCGACCATTCTCTTACACCATACACAAAGATAAACTCGAAATGGATAAAAGACCTCAACGTGAGACAGGAATCCATCAGAATCCTCGAGGAGAACATAGGCAGTAACCTCTTTGATATCAGCCACAGCAACTTCTTTCAAGATATGTCTCCAAAGGCGATGGAAACAAAAGCGAAAATGAACTTTTGGGATTTCATCAAGATCAAAAGCTTCTGCACAGCGAAAGAAACAATCAACAAAACAAAGAGGCAACCCACGGAATGGGAGAAGATATTTGCAAATGACAGTACAGGCAAAAAATTGATATCCAGGATCTATAAAGAACTCCTCAAACTCAACACACACAAAACAGACAATCATATTAAAAAATGGACAGAAGATATGAACAGACACTTCTCCAATGAAGACATACAAATGGCTATCAGACACATGAAAAAATGTTCATCATCACTAGCCATCAGGGAGATTCAAATTAAAACCACATTGAGATACCACCTTATACCAGTTAGAATGGCCAAAATTAGCAAGACAGGAAACAACATGTGTTGGAGAGGATGTGGAGAAAGGGGAACCCTCTTATACTGTTGGTGGGAATGCCAGTTGGTGCAGCCACTTTGGAGAACAGTGTGGAGATTCCTCAAGAAATTAAAAATAGAGCTTCCCTATGACCCTGCAATTGCACTACTGGGTATTTACCCCAAAGATACAGATGTAGTGAAAAGAAGGGCCATCTGTATCCCAATGTTTATAGCAGCAATGGCCATGGTCGCCAAACTGTGGAAAGAACCAAGATGCCCTTCTACGGATGAATGGATAAGGAAGATGTGGTCTATATACACCATGGAGTATTATGCCTCCATCAGAAAGGACGAATACCCAACTTTTGTAGCAACATGGACGGGACTGGAAGAGATTATGCTGAGTGAAATACGTCAAGCAGAGAGAGTCAAGTATCATATGGTTTCACTTATTTGTGGAGCATAACAAACAATATGGAGGACAAGGGTAGATGGAGAGGAGAAGGGAGTTGAGGGAAATTGGAAGGGGAGGTGAACCATGAGAGACTATGGACTCTGAAAAAGAACCTGAGGGTTTCGAAGGGGCGGGAGGTGGGAGGTTGGGGGAACCCGGTGGTGGGTACTGGGGAGGGCACGGATTGCATGGAGCACCGGGTGTGGTGAAAAAACAATGAATACTGTTACGCTGAAAAGAAACAAATCATTAAAAAAAAAAAAAAAAAAGAAAGAAATGACTGAGCAGCCGCCTGGGGAGGTTTTTGTTTAGACCCAGAGCACCGTGGGAGGCGTCTCCTTGCTCTGCTGGCAGTAATAGTTGGCAGCATCACCATCCTCCACGGGATCAATCGTGAGACTGAATTCAGTCCCAGACCCACCACCACTGAACCGGGCCGGGACCCCAGACGCTTGACTGGATGCTTTATAAATCAGCATTCTCGGACGCTGTCCTGATTTTTGTTGATACCATGTAATATAGTGTGTAATGCCCAAAATGTCACCAACTTTCTGACTGGTCTTGCAAGAGATGGTGGCCCTCTGCCCTGGAGACACGGTCAAAGAGGCTGGAGACTGGGTCAGCACAATGTCCCCAGTGCAGCCTGGAATGAGAAACACAACAAATTTGACAGAGGTACTGAGAGCATCCCAGTGGAGACCCACAGCACTGATGACCTTGTAGTCAAAGTCATGGACAACACTCTGAGAAATCAGAAAACAGAAGGGAACAGGGCAACTGGAACCCCATGCCAAATGCTTGAATTCCAGCCACTAGGAACCCAGACACACTGAAAGCATCGAGGCCACAGTGAGTTTGCCCACCATTTCTCCATGTGCCCCCCTCTCACCTGGAGCCCAGAGCAGCAGGATCCACAGTAGGGGAGTCCTGGATCCCATCTCAGAGAGCTGGACTAGAGGCTGCTCCTCGGGGGCCCTGACCAGCTGCCTTTAAGGATGTCAAGAGCAGCCTGGGGTTTTGTCTAATGATACAACATGCAAATCAGCTCAGAAGAGCTTAAGGTTGTGCCCAAATCAGACACCTGCTCTCAGAACACCCTGTGGGACTTGGGGTGGCCAGAAATTTCCAAGTATAGCTCAAGCATGTCCCAAGAGATTTGGGGACCAGTTTCTTGAATCCTTGCCTTCTAGTCTGTCTGAGATGCCATGTGGGGGAGTGCCCTGGGCTCTTCTACTGTGAGGATATAGGTTATTTCAGGAACACTCTTAATCCCTAGAATTACCACAATAATGTATTTCAAGTTGTGATTATTGTAGAGAACAGAAAGCCGCGGGATTATAACAGAGTGAACCAGGGTGGCCTGGTTCTGATGGGGAGAGGAAGTCAGCCCCACTGAGTAAAAGACCTTTAAGTGAAGTCCTGACATGTCCTCAGGACCTGGAAAGGGTGGAGAAGCCCGGGACTCTCTATCTGCTCAGTCCTGGAAACCAACGTCATGTCCCCCTTGAAGCGCACCCACGTGGAGGGGTCCCTCCACTGGCTCCCATTCATAGTGAACAGCCAGCATCTGACTTGCCACCATTAAAACTTCGTCACCAAAATCTCAAACTGAGGAACCTCTTGTTTGACTACAGCAAAGGTATCATGTCCCAAAGACACTGGGCAGAGTAATAGCATTGATATTAGATTTAGTCTACCTATGAAGGGAAAAAAATGACCGATATCTGAAAATATTTCTTAGAGGTTAAAGAGGTACAAGAAATCAACTGAGAATAAACTGGTAAGGTATTCTATTCTGAATAGTCAAGAGCAAAAACTAATAACAGTCTTCTTAGGATTGTTTAAATATTATAATCCAGGAAAATTGTCCTTTGGGTTCAGTCGAAAAGACTTAATGGATTTATTGCCATATCCTTTTATTTAACTTATTTTCTTCATTCAACATGATATTTCCTTTGCTGAGAAAACAAAACCTTTGGCAGGATCTCTACATAGAGAAAACCATCACCAACTCCAACAACAACAAAAGAGAAATTGACCACTTAACTTTGGAACTAACAGGAGCCAGGACTTGATTTAGGACACCTGTCAAGCAGCTTCCAACCCAGGGCCCTGCCCCAGGTGTGCACAAAGAATTGGAGGTTATACACTGTCTATACACCAGCCATCAGAAATAGGCAGGTTAGCTGTGTTATTCTTTCGTGCTCTCTATAAAGTCACAGCCACCTCCCACACGGTCACAGCCCTAGACACAATCCCACAGACCAGCTGGGCAGGGAGGCTCTTTTGTGACAAGTGATCCACTTTTCCATTGCATCTACACTTAAGGGAGCCACATTGGCTTACTTTAGTGAAAGTTATGTAGAATACAAAGGAAGTTCACACATCTAAGCTTGCAGCTGTTTGTCTGCAAGAAAGGTCGTTGCCCCCGGTGCCCACACACAGCATCAGTTACAACACGAAGGGCTGAGTAGGGGCAATGCCGTGCTTCACTCAAGCTACCGGGCTGCCACTTTCCCTCTAGCTCAGGGAGAGAGCTGCTCTAGTGTTTGGAAGATACAATAATGCATGATAAGACACACTTCAGTTGATGTTTGTGAGATAATGCACAATCAACCAAAATAGAGCAAGGAGACCTGTTTACCTAGAATCTACTGCCCCATGGAGGTTACTTCATAATAGAGAACCAAAGTTTAAATATCACATAGAATGCCGTCAGTACAAGTAACAGGGTCAGAGAAATGGTAGATTTCAGAGTCTACTGAGTCAATGACTTAAAGTAAGATCAAACGGTTTGCACATCAGCTGTGCTGTCCTTGGTCTGTCAGTAATGAGTTCCTTCATGATGGGTTGATGGGCCACTTTCAGTACAACCAACCAGAGAAAAATGCTATCTTTTCACTGAAACATCAAATACAATTTTTGAGTCTTCTATTGAAGTCTTATTGAGTAATCTAGAACAACAATAATTGTACATGCTGTTTCCCTTTAGTCAGTAGATTGGGGTTATGCCAGCTTGCCATGAAGCCCAAGGAAAGGCTGAAGCTGAAGGCCTAAGATATTGAGATGTTTAAGAATGAAGCATGTCTACATGCTCAGTAAGCATCCAATTCACCTTCCACACTTATGGATGGTTGAGATCTGTGTAGTGGGAATGGTTAAGTCTTCATAGCAGAGCCCAGGTTGTCGGGGAAGGGAGAAACATTCCGAATAATCTAGAAGAATATGCAAGTGTTTTCATACTGCAGAAACAGGAAATGTAGGGTTATCCTCAAAGTCCCAGAACCTAAATCCAGTTCTACTCTCAGAGACAGAACCATGAAGTCATCTCCACTGTGAGATCTACACAGCTTCTGTGAAACTCACATAACCTTGCCCCTTCTCAGTTGACCTCAAATGTATTTGCAAGCCTTCAACTGGGATCCAGTGAGATATTATTTTTCTATTTACATTTTCTCTTTCTAATAGCCTCTGGCAAGTAGAGAGAGGAAAAGCTGAGCAAAGAGCAGTCTTAAGAACACCACTGAGTAACCGTGTCTTGAAATGGCCAGTTATGCAGCTGACCAAAGGGTTACAGGGAATGCTGAAGTGTCATGTTACAGGGGAGCATTCTGCTGTGAAGCCCACTGATCCCTTCTCCACAAGATGCAACAGAAGCCATGACCAGGTCAGTAATATAAATCCATCTGTATGGACAATTCAGATTCAGGTGATCCAAAATATCTTGAATGGTGTAGACAAGGGCCCATGGCAAGTCACTACAGTCTTCACAGAATGACCTCCTTGTACAAGAGACATAGAAGAGGCTTATCCACTCAATCTTCCCTTAAGACTCATACATTCTTCTTTGATTCACCCAGAAGGCTTCTTCTACAACTTAGGGAGAAACAAGGCGAGTGGGGAGGAAGCAGCTGGTTCAGCAAAGCCTCCCTGACCCACGGCCCTGGGGAGGAGGTTTGTGTTCGAGGCTGAAGCACTGTGGGCGGATAGTTATAATACTGCTGGCAGTAATAGTCCCCCACATCTTCGGCCTGGAGGTTGCTGATGGTGAGGGTGAAGTCCGTCCCAGACCCACTGCCGCTGAACCGGTCAGGGACCCCAGATGCCCGGGTGGATGCCCAGATGATGAGCAGCTTAGGAGCCTGCCCTGGTTTCTGCTGGTACCAAGCTAAGTAGTTCTTCTGGTTGGAGCTGTATGGAAGACTCTGGCTGGACTTGCAGTTCATGGCAACGCGCTGTCCTGGAGACCCGTTCAGGGAGGCTGGAGACTGGGTCATCACGATGTCCCCCGACACACCTGCAATCACAAATGGACAGTGGCCATACACTGTCTCACTAGTATACTAAAATATGTATCTAAAAATGTAGGTTTCCTTATTTTTCATAAGTAATCAAACTGTTTTAATGAAATGTTTTATTCATGCCACGTGGTAAAGTCATTTGCCAATTTTATAAAGATCTTTCTCCTCTCAGCCTCTCACCTGAGATGCCCAGCACCAGGAAGAGGAGGAATTGGGACTGTGACACCATCGTGCTGCTGGTCACCCGTTCGATGCTCCTGGACCCCATCCCCAAGAAACCCTATTAATAGAGCTCCCAGCGGCCAGCCCCAAGACCTGAGGAGCCTATGCAAAGCATCAGAGAGCATGAAAGTGCCTGCTCAGTGAGCTGTGAAACAGAGAATGGAAAGAGACAAAATATCAACACCCCAGGAAATGTGATTGTATGCTACAAGAGGCCCAGAAATCAACTTAAAACTATGATTCTCAGCAATATATAGCAAATCCCCAAATGTAAACTCTTGTTAATACCAACTGTCCAATTTCAAACCAGCTCAAGTCAACCTGAAAGCATAAATCACTTTTGTAGTAAAATATATGTGTTTATGAGTATATAATTTCAGAACCTAACTGAAATGATATAAATATGGCGTGAGTGCATGGAATGTACTCATGTCACCAGAATGAGCATAGAGAGTACATATTTAGATCTCTATCTCAGACTTTCCTCTGAATTTTAAACACATACTTGAAGTTGCTCTTGGACAACTCATAGGCGCCTCCATATGCCCAAAGCAGACCTCTGGTAGTTTCCTGTACACAAACTCGATTTCAGAAAATGTGTCACCACATACTTAGGAATCACCCTTGTCCCTGCTCTTTAGGTCAACCAGGGTCTAAAGCAACAGCTCAAATCCTTCCTGCCTGTAGCATCACAGCTCCCCCTGGGGACAGTAGGTGAAATAGCTTCAGCTCCAGGTCCTGCAGAGCAGTTCTTCATTTATCTTGACGCCAAATCAACAACCCCTTGTAGAATTCCACAAAGAACAGCTTCCTGAACCCTCCTAGGCATAGAGAATTTATAACAAATCAAACAGGGGTTCCTGGGTGGCTCAGGTGACTAAGTGTCTGACTCTTGATTTTGGCTCAGGTCATGATCTCAGGGTTGGGAGATGGAACATCGTGTCAGGTTCTGTGCTGGGCTCAAAGTCTGTTTAAGATTTTCTCTCGGGCACCTGGGTGGGTTAAGCCTCTGCCTTTGGCTCAGGTCATGATCTCAGGGTCCTGGGATCGAGTCCCACATCAGGCTCCCTGCTAAGCAGGGAGCCTGCTTCCCCCTCTTCCTCTGCTGCTCCCCCTGCTGTGCTCTCTCTCCTTCTCTCACTCTCTGTCTATCAAATACATAAATTCTTTAAAAAAAAAAAAAAAGGTTGTCTCTCTCCCAGAAATAAAACCAAAGCCAAAACCAAAACAACAACAAAAAAGATTTTCTCTCTCCTTCTCCCTCTTTCTCTCCTCCCTCCACTTGCTCTCTAAAAAAATTAATAAAACAAATCAAACAACTCCCTTCTCCGAAGGGAGTTGAGGGAAATTGGAAGGGGAGGTGAACCATGAGAGACTATGGACTCTGAAAAACAACCTGAGGGTTTTGAAGGGGCTGGGGGTGGGAGGTTGGGGGAACCAGGTGGTGGGTATTAGGGAGGGCACGGATTGCATGGAACACTGGGTGTGGAGAAAAAACAATGAATACTGTTACGCTGAAAAGAAATAAAAAATTAAAAAAAAATCAAACAAAACCTCATAGCACTTTTCTTTCAATGGGAAGGATGGATAAGAAAGAAACAAATAACATCTCTGCTGCTGTCGCTCCTGGCTCTCTGAGGTTCCCTCTCTGGGCGGTGTCATCACTCAGCATGAATGGGACAGTGGATATCCAGGTCCATTTAGTGTATCCTCATCCTTCATCATGGACAGACAGAGGAAGAGAGAACATGTCTGTGTAGGTTTACACTTTTGTTCTGGAAAAATAAAATCAGCTGTAGTCTCATATATTGTCAGGTATCCAAATCATCTCTTGATCACAGACAGTAGTCTTTCCATTCTTCATTTCCCTGCAGCATGAAACCACCCAAGACAAAGGTTGGTGACAAAAATCAATACTCTAACACTATATATAAAAAGATGAACTGGGCCCAGTTTTATCAGAGCATTTTTGTATGTTTAATATTCCTTTCTGGTGAGGAGAACCATCTTTCATTTTACCTTTTTCCATTTTTTCTTGAAAAAAAAAAAAGAAGTTTATCGAATATAAGAGGTAAGCACTGATTTTTCATGTGCCTCAGATTATAGTGACTTGTCTTTGAACCACTTACTGTTTCCTCCTATAATCCTTAACTCAGAGCGTCAGATACAGATGGAAGAGAGGATATCTATATTGTTTCCTCCAAACTATCCCATTTCTCCTTCCAAGGCTCTCAGTTACTGTTTGGTCAATTTGCTTTGGGTACTCTGCTTCCAGCTTAATTCCAAGGATGAAATGCAGGACCCTGGATTCTCCATTCACCAAATTCCCCTCCTTGACTGGAGTGGCCCGTAGAAATCTGTCAAGAATCGTCATTACCGAAGCTGGACCACATGGAGAGAATCTCAGAATTCCTGATAGAATGTGAGGAATGAATACCATGTACACGGAACATATATAACACAGGATCTGTTGGCATCCATGCTAAAACTTCCCTTCATATGGAGCTAGTGCAGGGGGGCCTAGGTGGCTCAGTGGGTTAAAGCCTCTGCCTTCGGCTCAGGTCATGATCCCAGGGTCCTGGGATCGAGCCCCGCATCGGGCTCTCTGCTCAGCGGAGAGCCTGCTTCCCCTCTCTCTCTCTGCCTGGCTCTCTGCCTACTTGTGATCTCTGACAAATACATATGGAGCTAGTACAATGGAAGTCAAAATGGAAAGGTAGGAAGAAACTGGACAGGATCCTTAAACCTTCCACTCTGGACTTTTCATTAGCTTAAGCAACCAGATTCCCTTTACTATTTAATGCAGCACAAGCTGAGGTTTCTGGTAATTGCAACTAAAAATTTGCCAAAAGATTTTGTACCCTCTTACACTGTTGGTGGGAATGCAAGCTGGTGCAGCCACTCTGGAAAACAGGATGGAGGTTCCTAAAGACATTAAAAATAGAGCTACTCTACAACTCAGCAATTGAACTACTGGGTGTTTACCACAAGACACAGATGTAGTAAAAAGAAGGGGCAGGTGCACCTCATTGTTTGTAGTAGCAATGTCCATGATAGCCAGACTGTAGAAGGAGATGAGATGTCCTTCAACAGATAAATGGATAAAGAAGATGTGGTTCATTTTTACAATGGAATATTA
This sequence comes from Eira barbara, assembly GCA_020311275.1. Taxonomy (NCBI): domain Eukaryota; kingdom Metazoa; phylum Chordata; class Mammalia; order Carnivora; family Mustelidae; genus Eira; species Eira barbara. The sequence continues at coordinate 16,382,231 of JAHRIG010000060.1, forward strand.
CTCAGCCACCAGAAAGGATGAATACCTACCACTTGTATCGACATGGATAGAACTGGAAGGGATTATGCTAAGTGAAATAAGTCAAGCAAGAAAGACAATTATCATGTTTCACTTATATGTGGAGTATAAAGAATAGCACAGAGGACCGTAGAGGAAGGGAGGGAAAACTGAATGGGAAGTCATCAGAGAGGGAGAAAAACCATGAAAGACTCTGGACTCTGGGAACAGAACTGAGGGTTACAGAAGGGAAGGGGGTCGGGGGTTGGGGTAACTGGGTGATGGGTATTAAGGAGGACATGTGTCATGATGAGCATCGGGTGTTATAAGCAACTAATGAATCATCGAACACTACATCAAAAACTAACAATGATGATGATGATAATGATAATAATAATAATAAATGAAAATAAAACTCTTAGAATTAAAAAAAAAAAAGATTTTGTACTCTTTACCAACCTAACAAGTTCGACAAAATTGAAAATAACCCCATTTTATTTTTTGGCCTACGCAGTCTCATCATAGAAAATATAAAAGAACCGTTATTTAAAATTGTCTGTTTCTAACATGGAGAACCATGAAAAATGCAAGCCAATATGGTAATATCAACCTTTACCCAGGGAAAAGTTCACTATTTTCTTAAGATTGTCAAAAGCATTTTTTTTAATTTTAAGCCATTAAAAATCATATACTTTACGTAAAGGATTTCAATTCAATTATTTTTCAATTCAGTTATTTTTTCAATTCAATTTCAATTTCAATTCAATTATTTTTCACTTTGTTACTATCCTGAGAGAGAATATGAACTTCTTCAGGAATGAGTGCAGAAAATGGGAAGGATCACTAGGCACATACATATGCACACATACTACACAAACATATCCACAAACTGTAATAAAAATATTTGTAGCCACTTGATAGCAGAGATGGTTTATACATTTGAACTAGCTGTATATGTTCACATGCCTTCCACAAACCATTCCTCATCATAGATTATACCATCTTTAAATCAGTAATCAAAAACCTCGAAACAAACAAAAGTCCAGGACCAGACAGATTCACTGGTAAATTCTACCAAGTATTCAGAGATTTAATTTATCTATACGTCTCAAACTTCCAAAGAAATTGAAGAGCAGAAATGCTTAAATTCATTTTAGAAGGCCAGCATCACCCTGATACCAAAGCCAAAAAGTGGTAACAAGAAGGAAAATTACAGGCCGATACCCCGGATGAACATAGATGCAAAAATCCTCCACAAAATATTAGCAAACCAAATTCAACAATACATTAAAAGGATCATACACCATGAAAAGTAGGATTTATTTCAGAGAAGCAGGGATGGTTCAATATCCATAAATCAATCGGCATGATATATCACATGAACAAAATTAAGGGTAAAAATCATAAGATTGTCTCAACAGATGAGAAAAATATTGATAAAATTCAGTATCTATTTATAAAAAAAAAAAACACAAAAAAAAAAAACCAGAAAAGCCAAGGGTTATAGAGGATATGGAGAAAGAGGATATGGAGAGGATAAGGAAAAATGCCCTCAGGTGTTGTCATTGGGGATAGAAATTGGTGCAGCCACTATGGAAAACAGTATGGAGTTTCCACAGAAACATAAAAATAGAACTACCCTATAACCCAGCTATTCCACTTCTGGGTATTTGAAAATATATATGCACCACTTCATCCATTGCAACATTATTTAAAACAGCCATGATATGTAAACAACCTAAGTGTCCACTGATGGATAAATGGATAAAGATGTGTTATACATGTGTACGCACACAATGAAATACTACTCAGCCATGAAAGGGAAGGGAAATCTTGCCATTTAGGACGACATGGAGGAAACTTGAAAGTAATATGCTAAGTGAAATAAGTAAGGCAGAGAAAGATATTATATATAATATCACTTCCATGTGGAATCTAAAAAAGCCAAATACATAGAAACAGAGAATAGATTGGTGGTTGCCAGGGACTGGGTGGTGGGATAAATAGGGGAGATGTTGATCACAGGGTACAAACTTCTGCATACAAAATAATTTCTGGGGATGCTTGGGTGGCTCAGTGGGTTAAAGCCTCTGCCTTCGGCTTGGGTCATGAACTCAGGGTCCTGGGATCGAGCCCTACATTGGGCTCTCTGCTTGGCAGGGAGCCTGCTTCCTCCCCTCTCTCTCTGCCTGCCTCTCTGCCTACTTGTGATCTCTGTCTGTCAAATAAATAAATAAAATCTTTAAAAAAAATTAAATAATTTCTGATGGTCTCATGTACAGCATGGTGACTGTAGTTAACAGTATTATATTGTACTGGAGGGTTACTAAGAGACTAGATTTTCAATGTTCTCACCACAAAAAAGTAAATAGGTACAACAAAAAGGATAAGTATGCGCAGTGAAGGTTGCATTAACTATCCTTATGTTGGTAACCATTTCACAATATAAACGCAGATCAAATTATCACATTGTGTAAAATGTAAACTTACACAATGTTATATGTCAATTATATCTAGAAAACAAAAATGTTGACATTATTTCCTTCTGGCCCCCGTGGTTTCTGAATAGAAATCCTCTGTCATTCGAGGTGTTTTTCTCTCTGGGTAAGTGTGATTTTTCTCTTTCAGCCTCTGATATTTTTTCCTTTTTCTTTAGTGCTCAGAAATTTTAATACGATGTATCTTGACATATATTCTTCACGATTATGCTGTTGGGGTTCTGCTAAATGTGAAAATTTTTGAGCAATTAATTGTTCAAAATATTTTTCATCTCCATCCTCTCTCTGCACTCTTTCTGGGATTCCAGTGGCACAAATGTTAGATCTTTGGTTTGGTCCCATGTATCCCAGACACTGTGCGGTTTTGTTGTTGCTGGTTTTGATTTGAGGGTTTTCCTTTGTTTTGTTTTTAACTTAGTTTCTCTTTTTGGTTTAGATTGGGTAATTTCTTGCCTCTGATCTTTCCTCCTTTATCCTTTCACTCTCCTCCTTCCAGACCTTTCCTAGCCAGCCACCCCATAGGGCACCCATGTCCTTACTTCAGGCCACTTCCCCAGCCACATTAAGTCAATGACCATTTATGCTCTTTGAGCATCTACTAACTAAACATCTTATTTCATTATGGTATGATATGGGAGCTGTCCAGTTTAACTTACATCAACATATGATGCGAAACTGGGCAGAACCTGGAGTCCTTTCTCTGCTATTTGCTGGTTGGGAGGCCCTGTGTCTTTAATCAGATGTGGTAAGAAACAAAGACAGGGAAGCTATTATAATGCAGTAAGAGGTTTTTATTATATGCATAGTCCCCTGGGAACAGAACATACAGCATGCCACATGGCCACAAGGCAGTACCGAGGTGAGAAGAGCAGACAGAGGGAAGTACTGCTGGTCTGTATTTTTCTTTTTCTTTTCTTTTTTTTTTTTTTTTAAGATTTTATTTATTTAGGTGACAGATAGAGATCACAAGTAGGCAGAGAGGCAGGCAGGCAGGGAGAGGAAGAAGCAGGCTCCCTGCTGAGTAGAGAGCCGGATATGGGGCTCGATCCCAGGACCCTGAGATCATGACCTGAGCTGAAGGCAGAGGCCTTAACCCACTGAGCCACCCAGGTGCCCCTGGTCTGTATTTTTTACTGTGTATTTCATGAGAAGTAATGGAGAAGCAGAGTCAACAAGCTACTTAGACATAAGATTGGAGAGTTTGAAAATTTCAGCAGGCTGCAGACTGTAGCTGTGCCCCTTGTCCTCTGGTACCCAGGGGGCATTTGGGTAGAAGGAAATGTCACAGATTGCTGGTCTCATTGAAAGGAAGAGAGAAAGGATTTGGACTCAGGATTGTCTGGCTTGCATCTCAAATGTATGTCTTTGGGCAAGTCTTTTACTGCCTCTGGGAATTAGCTAATTTTGGGAGAGGCAGTCCCTTCCTGGCTGGAGCAGCAAGAATGCAGAAATAATAAAATGCATTAAATATAAAGCCTCATGAGACTGAAAATAGGAGATCATGCAGTGGTGTCTGGCAAGAGTGGTAAGTATTGTGGAGATCTGAAACTCTTGTCCCATAAATTAAGTGTGCCCGCTGAATCTGCTTGGGTCCAATACTAAAGAAAATACTTTCTCCTTCCTGAGTTGACTGCTGCTGGGCTCCACCCAATCTTACAGTCTGGTGTGTCTGACATTTCTGGTTTAGGATGAACAGCTCTGTCACACAGTAAATTGATGTGCCGTGGACAGGTCTACCAGGGCCTGTGCTATGCTGGGACCTACTTGTTGAACAGTGAATAGGTTGTTTTTGAGAAGGGCCAAGTCTTGCCGAAGAACCCGGAAGTCTATGCTATGAGTCTTCCTCTGGGCTTGCCAGCGTGTCCACACCGTCCTTCCCAGACACAGATGCATGTACCACCCAATGACAGAAGAGGTCATAAGGCCCACGTGATAGGACCACTTGCATCATGACCTAAACCTGACACAGGGTCCCTCCTGGCATGCACCCACTGTAAACTAGTGACTTCAAAATTCGCTGATAAACGGAATGGTGTAGCTTATCCAAGTGTGGATTGTGTTGTCTCAACACTCAACACTCAACAAGGTACTGTGCTTCAACCTCAGTGGTCGGAGGTACAAGATACAAGTATTTGTCCTTTACCTAGACGAGGATGTGCCTGCATTCCTCAGCTATCTGGACCCCTGACATAGCCACCAGGGAGGGGGGCCGCATGAATTTTTGTGGGGTTTGCATCCCACTGTTGGAGCACATGTGTTTTTGCAACTAAGTGAAGTCCTCAGCATTTCTTGCTCATCGTGTGCAATTAAAAAGATGTAATTGATAGAGTATGGCCTGGCGGGATGCTCTAGGGGATGTTTATACAACACACTGCAGCAGAGAGCAGGGAGTTAACGTAGCCCCGGGCTACGACTGAAGATGTGACCCCCTCTTCACCGCAGCAAAAGGGAATTCCACCAGAAGACTGCATTAGATCGTATGACATGCCCCCTGCTGGTAGACCTTATAGTTGGCCCCGCATGGGGTAAGCACTTTCGAAACCTCCACATGGCCAGAAGAGGGAGACTTAACACACCCAGAGAAGAGTATGTCCAGGTGAGGAGATTCTTCTGACAAACCTAATTTTTGAGTATTTAAGCAATATGAATGCCCCATAATTTGCATATCTTCTTCCTCTTAGATCTGAAGTGTTTCTGCCTTTCAGAGTCTTATACCAGAGTCTCTGGGTGTGTGGCATGAACACACTGGACCCATCGAAAGCAGCAAGATGGTGACTCCATCACAGCTTCTTGGCCTTCTGCTCCTCTGGGTTCCAGGTGAGAATATTTAGACAAAGGAGGTTAAAGTGGGGGTCTGATTTTCCATCCCTGACTTTCTTTCTTCATTGGGAATTCACCCACAGATGAAGTTGGCTTATTTTATAATAAGTAGTATTCTCTGTCCTACCTAAGTAGATACTAGTGACTTCCATGTACATATCCTGGGATTCTGCTGATGTTTCCTGTGTGATTTCAGCCTCTCATGGTGAGATTGTGCTGACCCAGTCTCCTGCCGTCCTGTCCAAGTCTCTAAAAGAAGGAGTCACCATCACCTGCCGGGCCAGTCAGAACATTAACAAGTGGTTAGCCTGGTATCAGCAGGAGTCAGGGAGAGCTCCTAAGCTCCTCATCTATGAAGCATCCAAGTTGGAAACTGGGGTCCCATCACGGTTCAGCGGCAGTGGGTCTAGGACAGACTTCACTCTCACCATCAGCAGCCTGGAGCCTGAAGATGCTGGGACCTACTACTGCCAACAGTATGATAGCTACCCATCCACAGTGTTACAGGTCAGAGCATAAACCACCAGGGAAGCAGATGTGAGGGGCTGGGCTGCCCCCACTGCTCCTCTGATGCCTGCACCTGCTCAGACAGTTTCTCAGAAGCAACCCCACTTTGTAGGTCACTGGGGGCTTTGAGAGAAGGACAAGGAGGTTCCTCAGCCCCCTGACTGACTCCCTTTCCCCCAGATCATTAGACCTCAGGAGTGTGGGTGATGGCATCTGCTGGGGTTTGTATAGAAAAGAGAAGCCACTCTAGGTTTTCCAAGCAGGGATTGCTTCCTGAAAGGAAGTAATGTCTAAACGTTACTCTCTCAAAGGCCTGGGGATATAATAAGGGAAATAGACACTAGAAACAGTGATTCCTCGGTGATCCTCCGTAAGTCAGAGAATATATACTATTGGAGATACAGGCTGCCTAACCACGTAGTCCTCGGGCCTGTCTAGGAGGGCCAGGGATGGAGGGGCTGATGCTGTAGCTGCCGCAGCCCCTCCCCAGGTGATTCTCTAGTCCCTCACTTATCACTCACCTGCCTGCCTGCAGGAAGGCATTGAATCCTCCTCTTCTGACCTCCAGATCTAGGGTACGGTGTCTCGTGAGCAACTCTGTAGGGAACCATAGAGGAAAGGGGGCTCTGGGAAATGTGCTTCCAGAAGAGATGGTGGTGACGGGAAGCTGACAGAAAACAGCCTGGGATGGTCACTGTTTTTACATCTCTCAGAAGTTGGCCAGTTAGGGGAAGGCCCCAGAATATGTTTGAATATGCTTCTAGCTACCATCATTAGGTATGAATTCATAACAAGGAGATTTTGTTAAGCAACTGAGGGAACAGAAGGATGAGGAAATTGTGTCATGTATATAGAAATAATTTGGCAATGAAGGACTTTCGTGATTAAAAAAAATTAAATGTGGATGAAGCATTGTTTTTTCTTAATATAAGAATACCTTGTTGCTTAAAATTCTCTATAAGTCAGGGCATCATCAACAACCCTGAAAGTTTATGACAAATGCAAAATAGCTGTCTCCACCTGATACCTACTCACATGGCTCTCCATTTTAACAAGATGGTAGGAGCTGCGTAAGGTTTAAGATGCTCTGCTGTAACGCATTTTTACTTCCCCTAAAGTAGTCTCTCTTTAATTTTCTATCTTCATTTAAGACATTTCTATTGAAAGCCACCTGTTGGATTAAATCCACAGGTCGAAAGCACTTCCAATTTTACATTCTGATTCATACAAAATTAAATTACAAACTTCTCTTAGACTGCAAATATTGAAAAATAATTATTTGGAAACAACATGACTATGTATCTTAAAAATTAAATATAATAATGATTTGTAGAAATTTAAAGAATTGCAAAGACCACAGTAAGAATAAATCAATATTATATGCAATTCTGTCAGAATAACTGGACTTAGATTTGCTTATTTTGTAGCTTCTGTACCCTCCTACACCTTGCCATGAGTATGATGTGCTATGGGTAGTCACCACACTCTTTCTTGGCCTCAGATCACCCACAATCCGTAGACTGGAGAACCGTGCATCTCCCTGCAGGAGAACCACACAGCTGAGCCCTGTGTGCATTATCCAAATAATTGTCAACATGAACATCCATGACTATAGAAACAAATGCTTAGTATGAGAAGCCACTGAGTTTTTTAATGGTTTGTTAAAACAGTGTGTAAAATCTGACTAGTACAATTTTTACACATCTCTGCATAGAAATTGACAGGTTTTATTAAACATGATGACATAAAAAGGAGTACTTGGAAATCCATTCATAAGAAGATACAAAACAAAGAAATGTTTTTAAAAATATTTGAATTAAAAGTGTAAAATTCACCCCATTGTAGAAACATCTAACTGAGATTACTTAGAGTAATGGTGACAAATTCTGTAGATAAATCAGACTTATTAAATGTGATCAAATCTAAAGTTCATTCATATATATTCATTCATATATATGTGAATGTATGTCCATATGTATATATATGTGTATATATATAATATGCATACATGTAGATACATATTTTGATGTGGTTATATAATTATCTTATGAATTAAATGGATTAATATGACTCTAGTAACTCCCCCCAAAAAACTGGTGTCCAGGACCAGATATGATATAGTACTAACCTGGCTTGAGGAATTTTCTTTACAATCTTTGTTTCTATATCATACACCAATTGGTATACTTATCTGAATATATGTTTTCTCACTCAGTGGAGGTCCAAAAGGTTTGAATGGAGTTATTTTTTCCTACAAACCATTACATCCCATGAAAGCCCCATTATCTCTATGTCCACATTCATGTCATGTATTCCAAGTATAAGATATTATCCAATCTTTTTTTATTTTATTTTACAGTGAAATCTATTAATAGGCCACAGCTCTTGTAATTTACAGAGAAAATAACAACTAAACGAAACTACCAATTAACAAACATAAAACAGAATGATTGAGAAATGAATTCATGGGTAAAGTATTTGTACTCAAGTGGATCATAAGGGACAGTACTCAACCTTCTGAGAGGAAGCATATCAGAATCTTGTGGAGGGGCAGTTACCAAGTTTGATCATTTAACAATATGTGCTAAAATCTCAATTTCGTCCTACAAATATTAACATTTGTTTTATCAACAGTTGGCATGTCTCTAAAATATTGGTTGAATGATTTCTCTGGCCTTACTGGTGAATTAGAGGATAAAATTATAATTTAGAGATGCATAGTCAATGTGTTAAATATTTTAGACCGTTCCTTAGGTAACATCCCCCCATATTTTATACATAATTAACCCTGAAGAAACTTGGATGAAACTGGAACAATTAAACAGGTTGTTCTGTAGCCAAAAGAAACCAAGGGTGAAACAAGTCAACCTATGTCCTAAGAACTTTTAACAGAGAACCCTAGTGCACAGACCATTGGGGTATATATGAACTACCTCATTTCCCACTTTCCCAGATAATGTAAGTGACATGGAGACTTAGAAAGACACATTTATTACCAAGAATGATATATTGACTAGTCAGTTACCTAGAGATACAAAAACAAGAGATTTCAATTCCAGATGAACCTGGGTATTTCCTTATTTTTATCAATTATCTCTGGAATTGAGGACAAATTTATGTCTGAGTTTTGTCAGAGAATTTTACTGGTATGATGCCACTTTGCTGCTCTTCTCAAGGATGATTTCGAGAAAAGGGAATCACAACAGTACATAAAATTCAAGGGTTATATATGATGAAAGTAGAAATAGTCAATTCACTGGCATAGACTACTGGTTTTGACAAATTATCAGACCTAGAAAAAAATAAGATCAAACGATTGGAGTCAAAGTCATTTTGGAAAGAGCTGAAAAATGGGCCAAGGTTGAAAATAATAGCTTCCCAGGGGATGCTGACTGAAGGACCATTATCAATCAGAAGGCTGTCAATAATTACATGGTCCTATAGGTAGATGTTGGTTCCTGATATGGTCTGATCATCTGTTCCCCACAGATTCATATGTTGAAATCTTAAATCTCAAGGTGATCATATTATGCAGTTGGGCCTTTGGTAGGAGATTAGGTCATGAGGATGGAGCACACATGATGGGACTAGTGCTTTAAAAAGAGACCCCACTGAGCTCCCTGGTCCCTTCAAACATGACCAGACACAGCAGGAAGGCACCATCTGGGAAGCAGAACGTGAGTCCTCACCACATACTGAATTGGTCAACAACCTGATCATGGACTCCACAGTCTCCAGAACTGTGAGAAATATATTTCCATTGTTTATAAGCTGCCCAGGCTAAGGTTCTTTCTGGTATAACAACCCAAACAGATTAGGACAGTCACCTTTCCCAGCTTTCCCAGGAAGCCTAATGAGCAAACATCATGACATCAGAGATGGAAGTATATGTGTAGGCTCAAGGATGTGGATTCATCTAACTGAAGGTGGCGGGATTACTAGCACATGTTCTGTGATTGAGCCATTTGATAAAAGAAGACATTATGGCTAATCAAGCAGAAAGGTATTTATTACCATGAATTGGGTAAATCAAAAATGTGTAGAAAGACCAGATGAGCAGGCTCAGGCAACTCCCTGTTTCAGTCCCTCAAATACCATAGCATTTTCTATGATCAGAAAAGCTATTGCTCTGGCAAAGGCCATCAGGTAAATCAGAGAGCTATGTGCTTCAGACTGTGCTGCCTGGATCCCACTCCAGAGAAGTGAGCCCCTCTGGCCATATGTTTCTCCTCCCCTCTCTCCGTGCCGATAACCACTCTACAGGATCGCACTGGATAGTCAGAGTCTTAATGGCACCTGCAGGAAAGAGTGCTAAGGCAATGTGGTTTAGCCTTTCCAGAACCTTCCACACAAAAAGCCTTGAGGGATCCCTGAGGACAGAAATACTAAAGATGCTTTTCCACAATAACTGCATAAATTAGGTGTACATTTATGATTGTTAAATAATTTCCGATTCTCTACTCTTTCTTTTTTAAAAAAATGTTAAACAAAACAAAATTGTTTTGTGACCAAAATGATGTCGCTATGTTAAGGCTGTGTGTTAGCAAACCAAGACTTAACACCTCACCTAAATGCAATTTCGCCCCCAGGAATGCGATCTTTAACCAGCGGAACTGGAATTTCCTGGTCAGAACTAGTAGCGAATCCACTGATAGACCCCTTTCATTCCTTTACAGAGGGCAACTTTCCCTAAAACAAAGCATTCTTTGGTAATAATTTTCTTTTTTCTGCTCTCTCTCTGCCTTTTAAAACCTTTCCTTTTCTGCAGCTCAATGGAGCTCCCCTCTACGTGCTGGAGGAGATGCTGGCAGATTCATGGATTGTTTAACAATGCCATTTAGAGCTTCACATTTACCAGACTGAATTTCATTTTTTAACAAAATTTTTGAAGAAGCTACTGGGGGGATTGTCATCTTTATAATTGAGACAATAGTTGGGATGACATTCAAATGGGTTTGCGACTCTTCCAGGAAGATCATGAATCCCTAGGAGGGGAGATAAACTGAAGGGAGTTGGGTTCCCCCATCTTTTGAGTAGAGGTCAATGTGCTGTTATGTATAAAGGAAACATTTACATTATATGAGATGATAGCACATGCCTTGATGTTCCAAGGAGTGGGAGTTCAAGTGTGGGGAGATGCATGTTTATGATGGAAAGCCCCAGGGGGGCCTGGGCCAGAAATAGCCCAGCAACCATGGAGCTGGGTGAGACTAATCAGAGGTCATAAACAGCAGGGAGACGGTTGCACATCAAAAGGCCAGATCTCCCAAGCCCTGGTGGCAGTGCTCCAGTTCCTCTGAGACCCATAGTGAGATGGGGCTCTATCCAAGTTGTATCTGTATTTTGATTCTTGCATTATTTCTAGAGACTTTGCTTGGAGCCATTTCCTTCCCAACAGTTTGTGAACAATTCAGTAGTGATAATAAATCCCTCTCTGCTTAGTGGCCTTGACATTTGCAACCAAGACCAGTCATCAATCCCCACTGAATGGTTGTCATAGCTTCCCTGTCCGTGTGGTTAGAAGTGCAAGAAAATGAGCCCAAGGGAGCCAACGACTTCTTACGTTGCTGCACTGTTTCATGTACAAAAGGGAGGACGGTAACACTCCTAGGTCCACCAGCAAAGATGGATAAGAGGCACCTTCCACAATAGTTTTTCACCATAAGCCCTTTTAGAACCGAGAACATGATGGCAAGGAGACAGCTATGCAGAGCAGGCTATTGTCCCTGCTGCGTTTACCAAGAGAAGCCACACACAGAAGATCACTTGCTCTATAGAATGTCATCTTCTATGCAGGAAATAGAAGGCATTTTTAAGTTGAGAGCTTTTTGTTGTTAAAAAAAAATTCAACTGAGTAAATTTGAAGACCTCACTCTCTTTATTAAAAGAAGAGAGTATTTTCATCCAAATGTTCTAATCAATACAAAAAATACAAATAAAAATTTAAAAAAATAAAAATTTATCAAGTGTTTTAACAAAGAACTTACTGGAAATATCTGTTCTCCTTCAAAACAGACAATCTCCCTATGCAGCAGGCCCTCCAGCAGGAAGTCACAGAAACACGTGACAATGAGGGCAAAGAGTCAAGCAAACTTCATACATGACAATTATGGGGAACATCCAGCCTTAATAATACGGACAGTGTCACAGTCCTTCCCCAATAATAAAACAACCCGTGACTTACCTTCCTGGAGGTTCTCCTCAAATGTGAGGTGATAAGTAAGAAAGAAATCTAACAGGTAACTGCATATAAGATGTGTTATGTTTGTTATAAACCACTGTTTCTTATTGTTTCCCCCTAGATTTTTGCCTAGGGGAGGTGTGGTCCAGCCTGGAAAGTGTGAGGGAATATAGACCCTGGATTAAACTATTTATGTCATACTGACAATGTCCCTTTCCTCTTTTCCATTCCTAATTCATACTCAGCCCTGAGGATATAGTAAAAAAAAAAAAAAAATTAATTCTCATATCTTGACTTATATGCTGTGTTTCAGGTTGTAAACCCTAGGTAGTCTTTCCCAAGACCTTATAATAAAATAATATGGTATGATATGATGTATATATTATATGCAATTATATATTATGTAATAATATATGGTATATAATATAATAATCTATAAATTATATATAATTGTCATAATCATGGTATATAGATTAACTCTCCAGTTAAAAGACAAAGTTTATCAGATTAAATCCAGAGTCAAATAGCAAACATTTTAGGATTTGTTGGCCAAAGGACAACTTAGGACATTTTTCAGGCACTTACATAATATGGGAGAAAACAAATTTCCACAACTTTTTACTAATTTCAAAAATGTAGCAATAGTAATTGAGTAAGAGTTTTTGTAATATAGGCCTACAAATGAGAAGAACAGCATTATTTTTTGGTAGGAATAAACTTTCATGTAAATGGCATTCAATGTACATGATCTCTAGTATCAAACTCTATTGCAAATTGTCATCCATTAAGCTGACCTGCAATGAGATGATATGCATTTCATCTTTGTAAATATCTTTTACACACACATAGGTACTACCAAATACTGATACCAGTTCACATGATAGTAATTGGGTACATGTATCACTTGGATATCATATATAGAATTTTTAAAAAGATTTTCTTTATCTATTTGACAGAGAGATAGAGAACACAAGCAAGCAGAGTGGCAGGCAGAGGGAGAGGGAGAAGCAGGCTCTCCACCAAGCAGGAAGCCTAATGCAGGGCTCGGTCCCAGGAGCCTGGGAGCATGACCTGAGTTGGAGGCAGACGCTTAACTGACTTAAGCACTCTGGCACCCTATATATAGAATTTAGGAAAGTCTTAATGAGATGTGTATTTTGGCTTATTATTTTTAGAGATTTTATTTATTAGAGACAAAGAGAGCAAAAGAGAGCATGAGCAGGGGAGAGAGGGAGAAGCAGGCTCCCCACTGAGCAGGGAGCCTGACGTGGGGCTCCATCCCAGAACCCTATGTTCATGACGTGAGCCGAAGGAAGACTCTTTCAGCTTCTTATGACATTGAGGATTAATTCATTTCCATTGAATATTACGTGGAAGCTCCTCAATTGCACAGAATTTTGGAAAATGGCAAGTTCGTTCTCATTTGCCTCAAGTTCCAACAGACTATATATTCCCTGCAAATTTATGGGAAAACAAGATCTCACTTCTTGCTTTAACTTTTGACGAACTGGCAAATGTGACCAGCAGCTAGATGGCAATGCCCACATCCCCGTCTTCCCCTTAAGGTACTTTCCGCACTTTAGAACCTGGTGTCTGAGAGTCAATGCACCTTTGCATTACAAAAGTAGTCTTAGTCGATACTAATGTGAAAGAATATAACTGTATATACCTATAAGGTCCTGAATTTAAAATTCACCTACTTTTCTTGTGTCACATAAAATTAATCTGCTTTTGATTTTTCCCAACCAATTAAACGAAAAGGTAATTTTTAGCATACAAGTCCCTCAAAAGCAGGCAGTGGGCATGATGGAGCCCATGAACCATAGTTTGCTGACTTCTGATCTCTAATATTGCTTTTCTAGCCAGGCTGACACAATTCAGAGTCTCAACTTTCAATAGGCAGGAATTATGACTTCATCTACTAATCAGAGATTCAGAAAAAGCACAATACTGGGACTGGCTTCCTCTCTGATATGCTGTATGTGATTCTCCAGCTAGAATTCAGAAGCCCTGCTTCTAAATGTCGAGTTTCCTGCCACTGTGATAGGACCATGAAGTGCTTCTTTCTATTTTAAAGACAGAGTTTGAAGGCTAATGAACTTCCTTATGTCCAGTTGTCCCCCCCAAATCTTGTCTTGAGTTATACAAGCCTGAGGGGAGAATGGTGCTGAGCTGTAGTGAATATGCTATCACAAAAGAATGAGTCAATGCTTTGAGGATGACATCTGTACAATTGCACAGGCTCACCAAGAGAAGAACTGTCCATGTACTAATGAACCATATGGATGCACATCCTACTAACAAAATTCTATTCACATGGCTCAGCAAACAAATATGCAGAGCTACCTTTCAGTCCTATTAACTCACTTTAGTTGGGCACATTTGTTCAGTGCACAAACCAAGCTACTCTACAGAGCACTCCTGAGTCCCAGCCTCTGCTTCTTAACAAATATCTCTTGATTTCATCCCTATTGCTTAGATCCCTCAAATAGGAACTCTGATCATGACCTCCATTGAAGAACAGCTTCAAGCAAAAAAAGGGAAGAAGAAATATGGTATCTCCTAATCATGACAAAGAAGATATTCTATATTCAGGTTTGCCACGTGACTCTGTAAAGAGGTGACATGGCAACAAGGACAGGGCAATGACAACGGTAGTGCCCTGATGCCATTGAGAAGAACACAGCTATTACATGTTTGTTAACAGGAGGATGCTACCAACGGTAGTCATAGATGCACCTGCCCTGTGGTTATTCTCCTTGACTAACAATATTGACTTTGTTGGATAAAAAAGAGTAAAGGAAACCTCTTCTAAGCTGGGAAGTTCTCCTACACATTCCATGGTTAGAGTCTGCATAACCAACGGGAAGAAGAAATGTAAGAATTATCTCGACAAGGGAGGACATTTTTCACATAGGAATTCACTTCCTGCTTTTAAGAAAAGGAAGGATGATCTCTCCCTGCAAACAACAACCACTGCTTGCAGCCAATGAGAAACCACCATAACCTCAAACTGTTCTTCTCCAGTGAACGTTTGTTAAAAACAATCCTCCCCAATCTCCTCCTAATGCACAATAAAAGCAGACTCTTCAGACTCGGTGGTGGTTTGCCATAGTTTGCTTTGTCCCGAATTGCAATTCTTCTGCTTTTCTCAAGAAAGCACGTTTTGCTAGTAAAATAACTGGCTATTTTTTGTTTAAGGTTGAAAAAGTACTAATAGAATTTTGAATTCAGAATAATGATAAAATTAAAAATTCTTGGTGGGGGGCCAGTGAGAAGGGCAGAGCGATAGGAGGAGAGAGAATCTTAAGCAGTCTCCACACTCCACATAGAGCCCGATGCAGAGCTTGATGTCACATCCCTGAGATTTTGAACTGAGATGAAATCAAGAGTCTGACGCTGAACTGACTGAGCCACCGAGGTGCCCCTTCACTGTTGATTTTTAATATCAACATGTCAGTAATGCAACCTCCCCAGGGTCCTGATCAGGGATATGAAGCTACCATTGTATGAATCTATAAGGAAGGGGGCCTGATTTAGTTCCTTGGTTCCTAAAGCCCTGTACAATTCCATAGGTTTTCAGTATTATAGAAAGCAAAGAGAAAGACAAAATACTGTCTTTGATGGAGACATAATCTGGTCATTCATTTTTTTAATTTTCTTAACCTGTTAGGAACAAGTTGATTTTAAACTTTTATGGAAGTTTAATGGACAAATAAAAGTAAAGGCAACATTTAAGAACAAAGTTGTAGAACTACAACAGCCACAGAATGAGTGAAAATCTATTACCTATTTTATTGATTTATTATTTATTTATGGTTAACATACAACATTAGTTTCAGGTATACAACGTAGTGATTGAACATTTCTATACTTTATGCAATGCTCACCACGATAAGAGTTACCATCTGTCACCATACAAAGTTAATAAATATCACTGGCTATATTCTCAATGCTATATCTTACATCCCCATGACTTATTTATCTTAGAACTGGAAGTATTACCTATTCTTTGATACAGTTTATTCCCCTTAAGTGCATCACAGGATGAATAAAAATGTTTCTGTCTGGTATACATTGGCTTTACAAATATGTTTGAATCCCCCAAACTATTTCTTTTAGATTAGATCTTATGGAGAATAATCTTTCAACATTTTTTATAAAAAGTTAATGTTGATAGGAAGATATGAAAAGATAATATGAAAAAGAATAAATAGATCAATGTCACCTATAAATATAAATGCATAAGTGTAGATAACATTTTAATATTTTCTTCCTCTTATATTATAAAAATATGATGACAAGATTTAGTAAATTTCAAGAATATTAGGAATTAGCAAGAATGTAAAAATACTTCAACATTAGGAAGTTTATATGAATAAAATGGTGGTTTTCTTTTTACCTGATTTTAAATTACGTGGAAATACTTAAGAGAGCTTGGAATTTGTGCAGGGAATTCTTGGGAAGGTTGAGCACGATACAGCCTCTGACTCATGTGCAAAATGCACCCGCAGAACAGAGAGCACTGGTCCTCTTGGCCCCAGAGTCGCTGAGAGGGAGGACAGAGTTCCCTGACGTTCTGAGGTCAGGAGTGTAAAGGTTCATCTCCAAGTGCTGGTTGTGTGCTATGATGGGAATTCACCTTCAGGACTGTGTCTGGACACAGGGACATGGAGAGCCACCCTCTGAGCAACTGTATGGGAGCAACTGTGGGAGCTGAGAGGCTGCCAGTGGGAGAGGAGACATCTGAGGTGCTGTGAATCTTCACCTAAGAAAAAATAGGACAAACAGACCCCTCTCACTCCAAAGAATCCCACAGGCTTACAATGTAAAGCTCAAATAAAAAATCAAAAGGTACTCGGGATTGAGGGTGATTCACAATAACCCACTTCCCACCTGGGCAACCCTGTAGAAGTCTTCTGGGAAAAGCAGCTCTGGGGCATTTTATGTTGAACCAAGCGGGTGATGATCCTGGGAGCCCCAGTGAGCCCAGATGATCTACTGATGCAATCGTAATATAATGGGTTGCGAATAAAACCATTCAATCACAAAGGTAGATGAGATAAAGATATGTAACAAACTTTTACACACGTTTCTAATTTTCAAGTAAGAGCAGTTAATAGACTAAGAATGGAGTCAGCATCGAGGTTTCGCCACATACATTTCACCCAAACGTAGGGTCATTTATGAGAATAAGAAAGGAATGGTATTAAGGATAACTCTGGATCTGTGCGGGGGAGGGGGGTTTGCTTCCCAGGCATCAGCTCTTCCCCTCTTCTCCCCCGGGGCTCACGGCATCCATCCGAGGTAAGGTATGAAGACGGAGCCTTCCAGGCCTTTCTAGAGCATGATGTCCTGGGTAACCCACAGTCAAAAATGTGTATTCATAGGAAAGGTGAGGTCTTAGAGAATCATCGTCTTTTTTTTCCTCATTCTTGTGAGGAAGACCCCCTGTTCTAATCACAAACTCGGACTCTGAGGACAAACAAGGATCACAGAATACAGAGACGGTTTTTTTCTGACAAACAGCGGGGAGAAGGTCCTCGGGGACGGGACGCGAACCCTGCGTCTGTGTGATCCCCCAAGAGGCACTGGTTTAACACCTGCCGAGGACCTGCCCAACCCCTCAGTGATTTGCATGTTTCCCCCAGAGCCCATTTCTGCTCTTCAGCATCTTCATGAAGAGGCTGCTCAGACATTCGGGTCAAAAAAGAACCTTGGGCTGGGACTCAGATCGAACATGGAAGTCCTGACCCAAGTCCTCTGCCTTCTGCTGGCCTGCCTCCCAGGTGAGGAGGGGAGTGCAGGGGACATGCCCGAGATGGTGGGAGTCCTCTCCTCCTGACTGTGGGATCTCCTCAGGGATCCTCCCTGTGGATCCCTGACCCGGCTCTCCCCTTCCCCAGAAACCGAGGTGCTCTCAGATTAGGGGACCAGGGCTGCAAGAATCTTCTGGGTGGAACATGGGGTGGGAGCTGGTAAACAATGGTCACTTTGTATTTTGCTTCCTACCCAGCTGTCTGCGGGCACGCGGGGCTGACCCAGTCTCCGGCCTTCCTCTCCGTGTCCCTGGGAGAGGGCGCGTCCATCACCTGCAGGGCCAACGAGAGTGTCAGCGATTACTTGAGCTGGTATCAGCAGAAACCAGGCCAGGCTCCTAAGCATCTCATCTATGATGCTGATAACCTCAAGTCTGGTGTCCCAAACCGGTTCTCTGCGATTCAGTCGGACAGAGAATTCATCCTCAAAATCAGTGCAGTAGAGGCTGAGGATGCTGCCAGTTACTACTGCCAGCAGGATTATATCCTTCCTCCCACTGTGCTACAGCCCCGAGCAGAAACCGTCCCCGGGCTGGGTGGGGACTGGGTTGGGGAGCAGTGAGCTGTGATTCTAGTGGTTACAACAGCTGCGTTCTGCTCTGTGACTGTTCATTGGGTAGGAGCTGCTTTGGAGAAGGGCTAGCAGGGCTCAAGGATCAAGGGATTTTGTCCTTCGAACGCTTCCTTTCTTGATGACACAAATCCCAAACCTCAGAAATTCTAAAATGAAAATTCTCTTGCAGGCCTGCAACGGAATTTATCCACAGGAGGGACCTCAAATCCTATCTCTGATAAACACTCTGAAGTAGGAAAAAAGGAACCCACATCCAAGCAAACACTACTAATACTACTAATACTGCTACGACTAATACTAGTATTGCAAATATTAGTATTACTATACTAGCGTTAGTACTAATACTTCTGGCACCACTACTGTAATGCTACTACTACTAATAAAACTAATAAACATCAACAACTACACTGTCAACTGCCATTGAGTGAAATCTTGAGGACTTACTATGTATTGAATACTGTACGAAGGACTCATTCATCTAGCGCAATTCATCTCACAATAATCCTCTAGAGATGAGAAATCAGGGCTTCTCAGAGTTCACGTTACTCACCATGCCAGTGGTTGTCAAGGAAGAAGACGGAAAAAGAATCTGTTATTTTGACTCCATAATTTCTACTCATTATTTAACTACATTCATTAAAAAAAATTAGTACAACTAAAAACAGGTCAAGACAGAGACTGTCTCCAGCATCCCAAAAGCTCCCTCAGTTTGCTTCCCTGTCAATTCCATGCCCACCCCCCCCCCCCACACATACCACGAGAGGCCACCCGTCTTCTGTTTTCTATCCACATTGAGCAGATATTCTCTGTTTTTGAACTTCATATAAGTGGAATTATACAGTACGTACTGTTTTGATGTCTTGTTTCTTTGGATCAACGTGTTCTTTGAACTTCATCTCTGTTATTGATGTGGCCATAATTCATTCTTTTCCTGCTGAATAGTTTACTATTACATAAATACATCACAATTAATATTTTTATTCATAGGAATAGTACGGAAGTCCTGTGACATAATAGGAAAAGTGGGCAAGCCTCAGTGTATTACGGGCATTTCTTAAGACAGTGTCCCTTTTATTTTTGGATCATCTCTGCATTACACGGTATGTGTCTAATAGAGAAAATATCCATGAAGCTATTCTTACCATCAATGCATACAACATACTTTTGTTTTCTATTTTATTATATTATACTCTGTTTTAATCTATTAGTCTAGCTTTTATTATTAAAACATACGATCATGACACACATTCCTTAGCCCATGAACAGGTAAAATCCTTCATTTCATAAAATACTGCCCCGAGGGATATTTCTCAGTGTGACATTTTATAGAGGCCTGAGGCCCACAAACCTGAAAATATGCTAGAGCAGGTCCTCAAAGTGATGGGGGTAATTTTCCCTTCCTCTGAGTCATGGGTAAAGTATTAAAGAACTAGAGAAAAGATGAAAAAGACAATGTAAGGATTATGTAAGAAAGAAGAACAACCTAAGATGTTTTAACCTTTTTTGGGTGAGGTTTTGATACTGGGTGGTAAAAAGAAACACAATGAACAGGTCTGGCAGGCTTGATTGAACCCTGAGCAATTAGTATAGATCAAGACAAAATAATTCTATGTTTAGGGATTGTGAATTGGTTGCTGATAAAAAGCCCTAGATCTTATTGTGGTTGTGGATGAGACATACTTGGATTAATTCTAAGTTTGTCTTCCACGTGTCTCTCTAAGAGGTTCCTCAGTATACCCATGCTGACCATGATTATGGGAACACTGAACACAGTAGTGATAATAATAAAATAAAAAATAATATATGTTATGTGTTTGATAGAGTGCCAAATACCTTACTTTTGTTTCAACTGCAACCAGAACCATTGTTGTCACAGTTTCAAAGACACAGAAACTGAGACCAAGGGAAGTTAAGTGAACGGGATCAATATCACACTTTCATAAGCAATGCGGCTTTGTTCCCAGCCCTAATGGGGTGACTTCATAGATTTCTCTGATAATATCAGGACCCTTACTATCTGACCGTCAGTAAGCTCTAACTCCTGATGTGATGACAATTCATTTGGAAGTTGGAGTAGCATTGATAAAACTGCTTCCTTGAAATGTACAAAAAGGATGGGAAAGCGAGAGTTGAATGGCTTCCATTTTTTTCTCAATGCGCTTGTGCCAAACACCATCTGGAGGAGTTTAAGTGATAGGTAAGGCAGGAGGACACAAGAGAGAAATCCTTTCCTCATGCTGAGGCCTCAGCATCCTCTGCCATGACCACCCAGGGATGGGTGCTCAAAGGCAAGAAGAGGAAGTGAATGGTCTCAGGAGCTGGAAGCCCAGATGGTCCTTTGCAGCCCACCCTGCTGTCCAGAGCCCATGACAATGCCTGGGTCAGTGCTCTGGGGGGAGATCTGCCTCAGTTAGGTCACAGATTGAACCAGGAAAGCCCCAGATATCTGCAACACATATAGTTATCAAATAGCTTCTGATAAGCCTAGAATAATAACTAGCACAAGTAAGGGGGGAAAAGGAACCATAATAAGCAATTATTTGTGCAAAGATGGTAAGTAATTATATACAAAGGGGGTAAATTTGATCAGTAATGCAGGAACTGCCCATGAATATCTCACTGCATTGTTGCGATGTCACAACCAGATGGGCTCATGTTGAGCAAACTGCCAAGATTAAGTTGTGGTGAGGCTGAAGGGCTAGTGGACATTTCACCTGCTGCTGAAAATGTGAATTGGCACATTTGTGTCAGAAAGTTGTTCGTGATTATCTACAAATGAGGAATATACGTACACCCCAGGACTCAGTGCTTTTTAACTCTGATATACACAACAGAATTGAGAGTGCATGTGCTCAAGGAATGTCATGACAGCGTTGCTTCTGACAACCCCAAACTGGAAACAACCAGTTACTGATCTAGAATGGAGTGGAAGCTTCAATTATGGTGGTTGCAAACATCTTTATCCCCTCTGTGCTTTATCTGAGGGGTAGTTTTGAATCCTGTGATAATTTTGATGCCGCCCAAATTCTCTTCATGTACTCTTCATGTCTTATCTGAAAAGCCATTTCATACCTCAAATTGATGAATATCTTACTACTTACTATTTTTCTAAGCTTTATCACTGTACTTTAGTTCTATAATCTAGTTGGATTGGGTTCTTGGACATGATACAGAGTAGGGGATCAGATTTCCTTTTTCTTTCAGTAAGAATGTCCACTTGAACCTTCACACTATATTAGAAAGAACATTCCTTTGTTAATTGTCTTAGGAGCCATGTGTCACAAATTAAGTGTCCCAATAGATATATATCTGTTTGCAGACTATGTTTTATTCCCCCGGTCTCTCTTATATCTTTGTGGCAATACTATGGTGCCCTAATTACTGTGACTATTAATAAGACTTTTCAAAAAAGATTTCATCTATTTATTTGACAGAGACTGAACACGACCGGGGTGGGGAGCAGATGGAGAGGGAGAAGCAGACTCCCACTGAGCAGGGAGCCAGATGCAGGTCTCCTTCCCAGGACCCTGAGATCATGACCTGAGCAAAATGGCAGATGCTTAACTGAGCCACCCAAGAGCCCCATGTATATTTAAGTAAGTCTTCTTAGTCAATAGAGTATTCTCTCAACATTGTTCCTTTATAGAATTGTCTTGGTTCTTTTTAGCTCAGAATTCCCTATACATTTTACAATGTGCAAAAAAAATATTTGTTGAGATAGACATATTGAATCTTTGGGTGCATGAAAGCACAATATTTCTCCATTTATTTAGGTCTCCTTTACTTTCTCTTAGCAAAGTTTTATTATCTTTGGGTCTGTGTGGTCTGTGGCCCCTTGTAGGTAACAATGCATGTCCTCTCATATATACGTTCAGCTTACAATCTATTTGTAATTGCCAAGACAATAAATTAACCCTAAAAATGTTTGCTCCAGGGGCACCTGGGTGGCTCAGTGGGTTAAAGCCTTTGCCTTTGGCTCAGGTCATGGTGCCGGGGTCCTGGGATTGGGCCCGAGTTGGGCTCTCTTCTCAGCGGGGAACCTGCTTCCACCTCTCTCTCTCTGCCTGCCTCTCCACCTACTTGTGATCTCTGTCAAATAAATAAATAAAATCTTAAAAAAAATATTTGCTGTATGTCTGTCTCCATTACTAAAATTCAGTTTCCCATTTGGACAATCTGTGATTGCATTAGCTATGCAAATACATATACAAAGACAGGACAAATATGTGTATGTATTTGGATTTTCAGAAGAAGTACTTTGGGATGAATCATCAGTTTCTTGGAGAAAGATTCTCTCAGGCACATGTTTAGACATGTTTAGACATGAGACCCTCTGTGACTCCCAATCCCAGCTTCCATGGCAAGGACACTCAGAGTATCAATTCCCTTCCACCTTCCTCTTCTCAGGCGGGGCACAGAGCAGCAGAAAGCACAGCAGCAGAGACAGAGATCCCAACTTGCTCTGAGATCTGACCTGGCCTACCTCACCAGTCGGCTCTGGCCAGGATGCATGAAGAGCCGCTCAGCAAGGTGAGGACCAAACCAGACTGACTTAGAGCAGAAACTGCACGGTCCGGACACAGACGTGTTCTTCTCCTTCTTCCATGTCAGCCATAGGATCGGATATGCTTGAAGACACATATAGTCATTTCCTGCACAGTGACAACCTCAGCCATGCTGACCGGGACACGGACAGGATAGTCCCTCCCTGCACCATTCTATTGGCTGCGAATGAAGCTGGAGCTGTCCTAGAAGCAAAGCTGGGAAAATCCTAGAGGCACGAGAATACTGCAAACCAGACATGTATTTAAAGAGGTGCCAAAATATAAGATTTGAATCTCCTGCCGTTATTCCTTATCACAAAGAAATTAGAGTGTAAAGCCTGAGTAAAGAAGTGTGAAGGTCATTATTTGAATATAAACAAAACCTACTTCTTTCTTTGGCACAGCCTCCATAAGATCTCAATAGAGCAGGGTTCAGAGAGCTCCCAGGCTGGTGAACACATCCACACAGGGAGGGTGACACATCCCAGCTCCATGGGGACAGAAGCTGCTGCACTCAGGATCCTCCCAGTCCCTGCTGTGTATCTCTCCACCTAGCTCTTCCTCTGAAACTTTATCATATTTTTAATAACCTGGGAAACATAAATAGGTGTATCTCTAAGTGATGTGAACTGCTCTAGCAAAGTAATCACACCTAAGGAAGGAGTCATGGAACCCTGTGCCTACAGCTGGTCAGAGACGGAGGTCCCTTCTTCACTCCCATTAGATGATGACACTCCCGATGGGCTAGTCCTTCTAAAGTGGAGGTCTCCATGCCACCCTGCAGAGCCATGGTCAGCTGCTCTGGATGATGAAGTGTGGACACGAAGCCACTGAGAGCAGACCCAGAGCCAGGAGGCTGTGAGGAAACTCCATCTTGAAAGTGCTTGGTGTCCTCCACACAGTGGGTCAGGGACCGCCACCTGGCTTCTGTGCACTGGAGCTTCTCCACCCCCGGGTGGTTCCTTGTGCCCAGTGTCTGCGACAGTGGAGACACCTTCTACACAATATGCAGGGACATCAGTCTCTTCCCAAAACAGACACATGGGATGGATATAGACCCAGATTTATGGACTTCCCTGAAACAAAACTAAAGTCATTTTTCTTTCCTGGCACAAACTTAAAAATTCCTCTAATTAAAAACCAAATTCCAAGAGTGATGACAAAACTAACGTGATGGACTCTCCATACATTCCAGAAAGATCAAAAATAAAAGTGAAAGTGAGGGAATCTGAGGAGAAAGGAGGAACCACTATGAAAAGGCCTGCGCCTCTGGCAGGTGCATCACACCTGCATGAAGGTACAGCAGGAGAGGAAGCGATGATATCCCAGGTAAGGATCTGACCCATGTGTCCACAGTCAGGTCCACTCTGGAGAGGGACCACAGGGCGGGACACCCCCGTGGGGCGGCCTAAGCCTTTTGTTCTATTGCATCCCAACTCCACTCCCCCTCTGCCCAATCCTGCATTCTCTTTCAGGAGATGGTGACGTCAAGAACATTCTCCAGCCAGTGTTGCACATGCTATATTCGATTTCAGTTTGCTTTCTGAGGAACAATGCCTGTGACCAGTGACGTCAGAGAGTAGCACAGACCACATGGTCAGAGTAACCTGCATAGGCAGAACCTGTCCATTTCCCAAAATAGGCAGGGACAGAATGATGTCAGAAAGAGAGATTGTGGTGGTAGATAATTGAGCACATGTTATGAGAAATTAAGTCAATGTGCTGACCCTCAGAGTATGTTGTCTCTCTAACTGGCAAACTCTAGCTCAGGGCAGCTGAAATCTAAAATCACAGCTTCTGACTCAGTTCCTAGACCTAAGTCAGTTCCTACTCTCCAGCACATTGACTCAGGGGAAGGCCAGGTCTTAAAGAAAAGACTTTAAGGTTTTGCCATAGATCTGTTGAGAAAATTTGGCTTCCTTCTTCTCCCTACGGAACTTGGGGCTTAGGGCTTGAGCTCAGAATGTGTCCTCTCTGCCCTGATGAGAGAGCTCTCTGTTAGAAGGACACACGGGGGAAGGCAGTGCTCTGGTGGAGGAGACAAGGGAACAAGCTTTCCAAAGAGAAAAAGCAAACAAACATAACAAATAAATAATCCATCTCAAATTAAAGCAGTGGAAGGATATTTTCTAACTGACAAGAAAGCTGTTCAAGTTAATGAGAACTCCTCAGGACAGAAGTTCCATCCCTCACAGGAGACACTTTGGGGCTGGGGATGCAAAGTGCTACATAGAGTTAAAAGATTATTAAATAGAGGGATTATGAGGTGGCCTGTGGTCAAAGGGAACTTCTGTCTCACTTTCCCTGATTAGAGTGTGGTGACTGGGGGCCCTGTCCAAGGATTAGCATCGATGTAGGAATAACCTTCACAGCCGACAAAAGACATTGCTCCCATTTCTTCACAGAAGTCACATGAATCTCACCTCTAGAAAATTTATTTACTTATTTACTAAGTCCAAAAAATGCAAAGAAAAGAAATGACAATATTGGGAAGGAAGATTATGTATATGGAGATCAGGTCTTTCACATAACTTATAAAGTCAGAAGATTAACACATTCACATATATATGGGAGCCACCTGGAGCCAAAATTATTCTCTGTGAGTTCATCCTCTAGTGGGTGAATATTTGCAGTTATTTAGAAAAGGTGACCCATTTCAGTCACAGGTCCCAAAAATCTACTCAGCAAACTCTTGGGGGCACTCCCTCTGCTGGGTGGCAGAGAGAACTTTCATTTGGGCTCAGTTAGGACACAGGTCTGTTGTCTCTCAACTTCACCAAAGCATTATAAGTTTGAGATGTTTGGCTTGAGAAAATGTATAGATCAAGTTCTACAGAATGTATAACAGCATCACACTCCCCACCCACACACCCTGACCCCAGAATAATGGACTCACATAAACAAAGCAGCAACAGAATCGTCCCAAGGGACACAAATGACACATTGGCTTCCAGTTTTATGGATTCCAAAGGGACGTCTCCTGGCAAAGAGACAAAAGCACAACGAAAACCACCTGTGTTAAGTCCTTGATCCTTGAGGTGACGGTGGTCAAGATTAGAGACTCCTAGAGTCCTGTTCCCCACCTGGACCTCATGGTGGTTCTTCTTACATCCCTTACAGATGCCGATGATTTCTGTGTGGTGTGCAGTGACCAACGTTGATGAAGTCACTTTTATTGTCCAGGGTACAACAAAGTTCCTACATACACAGGAGATAATGACTCCTCTGAGGAATTAGGAACTTTCTTCAGTCTACAAGTAGCAGAGGAAAATTTCAAAGCCTCCTCTGTCAAGAAAGAACTTTCAGAAGGTTTTACATTTTTTATGTATTGCAGGGCAAGAAATTATGAGATAAACAACCGAACACAAAAGGAGACTTTTAAAGTTTTCATGTTTTGTAGGAAATAGTAATATTTTTGAAGTTCAAGCATTTGTAGGAATACGTTATACAAAACATAGTTTCAAAACTGATACACAGTAAATAAACATGATGGATGAATAATTTTCAGCCAAATTTCCACACATTGAGGCATGATAATAGGTAATGTGATTCTGATTTTCTTTAGTATATTTGACACACGGTGTTAGATATTGTGATTCTTAATTTAACATGTGTAATGAATAGTTCTCAAACTCATCTTCAGGTTTATAATATTATCTTATATTTTTCTTTTTGTTTTTTTCCTGATTTTTTTCATTTCCAGTGGTTTAACTTTCTGAATCACTCACCAGCAGGATTCATTAGGAGGGCCGTCATCTTCAAAATAAGATTCAGGACTGCATGGCTAGCAATCTAAGAAAAGATCAAGGGAGAAAACACATGGAAGAGTAAATAAAATGACAACTAGTAACATACGGGACATGGGCTATCAGTCCTACTTCTATCACAACTTGTCATCAGCACCCAAGTCCCTCCAAAGACTTCAGGGTTTACTTTCAGTACCATTGTTACATAATAATTCTTCCAACTCTGGTACAAAATCACACTCTAGGAGGATTTCCTAGAAGATACTCAGACCGAGATCTGTTGTGTAACCTTGCCTGGACCTGCATGTATTCAGTAACTCCTCAATTCAGTATGACCTTGGATTTGAAATACCTGAGATCTCACAGAACTACAAATTCTATTCCTTCAGTTTCTCCAGGATTTTGTTTGTCCGACAGTGACTTGAGTTGTGAGGTAATTTGAGATTGACACAATTCTCACCAACCATTGACTAACACCTTCATCAGGCTGACACAGGCAGCATCGTCAGGTTATGTCCCAACTTTAATGAAGAATGGTTGGTAAACTGATGCCCTAAGCAGCGCTGACCCCCCACCCTCTTCCATGGTGACTGTGGTTCACTGAAGACCCCAGAAAATGTCCGTCATAGGTACAGGTGAACTGAAATTATTAGAAGTTTTATCCCGTCCTTGTTATTCTCACCTACAGAATCTCATTGTGAACTACAGACTCAGAGCTGCAGATGCTGAACATAAAATCCAAGTGAGAGACAACAACTTCTCACACAGAACTAACAAGGAACCGGAACCCTGACAGAAACTGCTTTCACATGATGAGGAAGCCTCTGTATGGGAAGGGGAAACATTGTTTTCTGGGATATGGGAAACATTATTTATTCTCTCCATCCTCTTAGAACATGTTGACTTAAGGAATCTCTTTTTTTGATATGGGGTGTGTGTGTGTGTTTACCTTATCTAATATGCACCATATGGTGTATATCTGTCCATCATCTGTCTGTCTTATCCGTCTATCTATCTATCCGTCTGTCTCCTGGGAAGAGAGAGAGAAGTATGGCAGGATACACACCAGGTTGTAACAAACTGTTACCACAACCTTCATATTCACTGTGTGAAGCATAACATTTTGTCTTCTCTCCTATTCTCTGCTGCAGGACTAGGAGTTCTCCTCCTCTAAGTTTGAGATTCTTCTCTATCCATCTCGTTCTTCTCAGCTTCATCTTCTCAAAGAGTAGATAACTCACAAGGTCCCAGGGTGAGTTTAATTTATTTAAAATCATTGTTAAATTGTCTAAAACCATTAACCTGGAAACAGCAGATCCCAGAGACTCTAGTTCATCCTGGAGATTTAGAGATCGCTGGCCAATCAGCTGGAGTGGGAGTGGGATCTGTTTCCTCCTGGACATTAGCTGACAGGAATCCAGGCAGAATGGCCATTCATCTTCCAGAAATGGGCTCTGGACACACGTGTCTTTGTCGTCAGGGTCTCTGGAGCTTTCTCAGAAGGCAGGGCTATGAGCTCTGTGGCCTGCCACAGATCCTGATTATCACAGGGAGATCCTGCTTCCCACACAGGCAGTAGGGCATTTGTCTCTGTTAGTATCCCTCCAAACACAGAAGCCACTTTAAGTTACTGCTGTCCCAGGAGACGGACCCGCACCCTGCCTTTGGCTTTTCCTCTCTGCCACACCCACCACGGGATTTGCATATTGTCCCCTGGGGAGGACCTTGCCTAGGAAGTCTGACATAAAGGTCAGCTCTGAGCTTGTGTTTACTTACTAGGACTCATCAGTTCAGCTTCTCAAAATGAGGTTCCCTTCTCAGCTCCTGGGGCTGCTGATGCTCTGGGTCCCAGGTAAGAGCAGAAGGGGAAAGAGATGGGAGATTGGAGTGGGGAGGGTGAGCTCTCTGGGTGCTGTTACTCCCTATGTGTGATCTGTCCAGGGGTGAGATTGCCCTCCAGCAAGAGGTATTTCATTTTGAGATCCATGAAAACAATGAAGAAAGCTAGGAACAAAGAACAGTGCTTTAATGAGATGCTGAAAAAAAAAAATTGTGGCCACTCCGTGCCCTGAAATTCTTGGATTATCCATGGAATTCGGATATATTTAGAGTAGGAATCCAATCACAAAATATGATTTAGCCTTATATACATGAAATTGAAAATCATAATAATGGTTTATAATGTTTCTCCACAACCTGTACTTATCTCTCTTTATTTTAGGATCCAATGGGGAGGTTGTGATGACACAGACCCCACTCTCGCTGTCTGTCACCCCCGGAGAGTCGGCCTCCATCTCCTGCAGGGCCAGTCAGAGCCTTGTACACAGTGATGGAAACACCTATTTGAGTTGGTTCCGGCAGAAGCCAGGCCAGTCCCCACAGGGCCTGATCTACAAAGTTTCCAACCGATACTCTGGGGTCCCTGACAGATTCAGTGGCAGCGGGTCAGGGACAGATTTCACCCTGAGAGTCAGCAGGGTGGAGGCTGACGATGTGGGAGTTTATTACTGCGGGCAATTTACACATTTTCCTCCACAGTGGTTCAGGCCCGAACAGAAACCTCTCTGTTTGGTGGTCCCCACTGGGCACGTGTGTTGCCTGAGCGGGGAGCGGGCACAGCAGAGGCTCTGAGCTGGCATCAGAGGCAGGTGCT
Source organism: Eira barbara (assembly GCA_020311275.1). Taxonomy (NCBI): domain Eukaryota; kingdom Metazoa; phylum Chordata; class Mammalia; order Carnivora; family Mustelidae; genus Eira; species Eira barbara. Next base: position 16,411,570 of record JAHRIG010000060.1, read on the forward strand.
GGGGAACTCAGGGCAGTAACGTGCAGCTGAGTGCTCTGGACCGAGTCCTGACCTCTGGGCACCAACAGCCTCAGTGGGGCACAACCAGCTCCAGAAGGGACATGATCATCCTGTGGGGCTGAGCGGTGAGCTGCCAGGACGGCTGCCCTGAACCTTACCCCAAACCTCCCAGCCTGTATGCATGGGTCAGGGACAATTACTCAGCCTGAGCGTCAGAAACCTGAGGCATATTTGTGACAACACAATTACATACATTTTTAAGCTAACAAAGTTTGTGATATTTTCAGTAGGATAATATTTGATATCCTTCAGAATTTTTTATTGCTTATTTTCTCACTCTCTGAAGTTCTTCTTTCCCAGTTACACTAACTGTTTTTGTGCTGTATTCTCTAGGTAACATTCTATACACACTAATCACACAGGAAATATGTCTGAGAACGATTAGTAAACATTTTTCTTCAAGCTCCCAAACAGACTTGGAAACCCACAGCAGATAGAAGCTCCTAATCCTGTAAAGATGATGTCCATTTATACAATGAAATTTTACTCAGCCATAAAAAGAAGGAAATCTAGCCATTTGGGACAGCATGGATGGACCAGTAGGGTATTCTGTGAGGTGAAGTAAGTCCAGAGAAAGGCAAACATCATATGATTTCATTTATATGTAGAATCTAAAACAGAAAGCAAAACAAACAAACAAACAAAAAAACCCAAAATCAGAAAGACCCCTGAATACAGAGACCAAATTGGTGGTTGTCTGAGGGGAAGGGAACAGGCAGGAGGGGAAGAATGTGTGAAGGGGATTGGGAGGAACCGGCTTCCAGTTATGGAATGAGTAGGTCACAGGGATGAAAGGAACAAGGAAGGGAATATAGTCTATGATACTGCAACAGTGTTGTGCGGAGAGAGACGGTAGCTACACTTGCAATGAGCAGAGCAGAGCATACCGATGTGTCAAAAAAAGAATTATGAGAATTCTTCGGGGAACTTAGGATCTGGGTTTTGAAAACAGCTACGGCAATGTAAACTAAGTAGCCACAGTCCTAGAAGTGAATGGTAAATTTAAATATTGTCGCATTTCATGAAGAGCATTATTTTATATGAAGCTTCATACTAAAGAATCTAATAAGACAATTTTAAGATTAGTTGTAATTGAAGGAACAGAGATAGAATGTATTAAACAGGTGTTTTGAAGTGTATGTGAATTATGGAGCTACTGTCAGTTTCATGATTTATATCCACATATTGCAAGAAATGTCAGAAGAAACATAAAGATATTGTATACATTTGTATCTAACATTAAATCAGATTTACAGAAAACTAATTTGTGTGAAGAGTTAAGTCATTTTTTTAGAAGTGGTTCATCATGTCTAGACATATCAAAATTTATAGTTCAAATAATTAATCAGAAGGCATCATAATGTCATCGCAGACAATAAAATATTCCGAACTCAGGGTTTTATCTTCTTTTCCATCAGAAAAAACCTTTTCAAAATTAAAAATTATTGAAAAATATTTGAGATCTTGTATTTGCCAAAAGACAGTGTTATTTGCAATTATATATGGTAACTGAGTTTGCTAAAAGTACAAATTTTGATGCCATAATAAATGAAATTGCAGAAAAGCAATCCAGGAAAATCTTATAGCCAGTCAAAATATCAAATTAATAAAGTCTTACCATCTATTATACATATTTGTTGTATTATTTAAAATTATAATACACAAATATTATTCTTGTAAGTTCATCTGTTTGGAAGTTTATCGTGAGCTTATTGTAATATTTGCAAGTTTATTGCCAGTATTTTTTTTGCCGGTTTTAATACACAAGTATCATTTCTGCAGATACGTATTTGTCTCTATTTGCTCTAGCCTTGTGGGTCCGAGAACGTCAGCCCTGCTGGCCAACAGAGCCAGGTGGTCAAGGGGTGCCGGGGCACTGACAAGCGCACAAGCTCTTTCCAGAGAGATACCAGGGACCTGGAGCTGGGCAGAGAGAGAATGCAGAGCGCAAACACGGGCTTCCCCGATTTCCAGGGAGGAATGCAGTCAGCCCGCAGATGTGTTCTGAATTGGAAGCCTTTCAGGCAGCAGCCATTAAATCTGAAAATAGGCTTCTTTGAGGGTAAGACTGGGAGGTTGGGCAGTTCCGTCTGCTCCCTGTTTCTTTGTTTACTATTGTCTTGGGGGGGGTGTCTGTGCATGTCCAGCTGGCTTCCAGATCGAGGTGTTTTGGGTCCAGTTCCTCAAGTGGGAATTTTGCAAGTTGGGGAACTTGACATTGGGTCCAAACCTTTTGCTCTTCAGGGAGAAACCGGGAGTTACAAGTTCCCTTCCAATGGTATACTGTTCTGTTGGAGGTGGACTTTATGGGAAGAATGTGTCCCAGCTTTGTGCAGGTGTTTCAATGTGGGTATGACCTCTTTAACCCATGTGTAGGAGTCCTTCAACTAGTCTGGTTGTCTCACAGTGGGAGTTGTCCCATGCGTAGCTGTAGGTTCCACGTGTCCATGAAAGGAGGTGAATTCAGAAGCTTCCTGGAACACTGGCCCTGAACCAGAACTTCTTTTTCTTTGGACTCCTATGGCAGATATTTGTATGACACCTACAGTCCAGGGTTCATGCCCTCCCATTCAGTGTGGGCAGAGCCTGTGACTTCCTTCGAGCCCATGCAATCTTGCAGAGCGGAAGGGATTTGGCAGATGTAACTACCATCCCAAATCAGTTGATTCTGAGTTAATTAAAATGGAGATTAGGCTGGGTGGACCTCACTTAATCAGGACGAAGCCTTTAAGGGAGGAACTAAAATCTCTCTCTTGTGGATGGATTTCCCCTTGCTGCTATGATTAGTAAGGATCTCACATGTCAGGAACTTTGAGTGGCCTCTAGGACATTGATGTGACCTCCGGCCTGCAGCCACCAAAAGTCAGCACCTTTAGTCAGATAGTCATAAAGAAAAGAATTCTTCCCACAACCTGAAACGACCTTGGAAACAGATTCTTCAAGCCTCTGGATGAGAAGGGAGTCTGGCCAGCACCTTGTTTCCTCCTGGAAGACCCCAAGAAGAGAACCCAGCTAAACCCTGTCCAGAAGCCTGATTCCTGGAAACTATGTGATGGTCAATGTGTGTTTTAGCCACTAAGTTTGTGCTAACTTTTGGGGGGAAAATAAAAAAGGAATAGGACAGTAAAATTCCTATGTGGTGACACAGCATTACAAACTTAGAAACTAATGGGAATCTGAGGACCCTGACATGTTACAGGGCAGTATTTGTCAGTTTCACCAGCTCCCCCTGGGGAGGATACAGAAGCCCAAAGGAGGCCAAGGTAGGGGTGGAGACGGATGTGAAAACTGACCCTTTCATCCTTGTCACTGTGCACACTCAGGCTTCTGGAGTTCACTCTACCTGTAATGTTCTAGAAAACAGAAAAGGAAGACAAGAGAAGACCTTGGCCAGATACATGATGGGTCTCATAGAAAAAGGACATCAAAATCGGACAAGGGGAAAATAACAAGTAAATATATCTAGGACAGAAGAAGTCCTTTTTAAGAAAGACACAGAGATGGAGAAACCTGAATCAAAGGAGCACAGATAACTACATCCAGTTCTTAGTTTCTGAACAACATGGAGGGTGACTATGTGAGCCCCGGAGTCATATGATCGTTAAATTATAAAACAGGTTATGTGGAAAACACAAACACACAGACACATGTCAGTCTGAGACCTTCCTCTCTCATAGTCTGACCCTTTTACCCAAACCACCCAGAGACCCTGGGTCATGAAGAGGAACACCTGAGGGATGGAACCTCAATGAGCAGCCGCCTGGGAAGGTTTTTGTTACACCGAGAGCACTGTGGGAGGAGTCTCCTTACTCTGCTGGCAGTAATAACTGGAAGCATTGCCATCCTCCACGGGATCAATGGTGAGACCGAATTCAGTCCCAGACCCACTGCCACTGAACCAGGCCAGGACCCCAGACACTCAACTGGATGCTTTATAAGTCAGGATTCTGGGACACTGTCCTGATTTTTGTTGCTACCATATAATAAAGTGGGTATGCCCAAAATGTCACCAACTTTCTGACTAGTCTTGCAAGAGATGGTGGCCCTCTGCCCTGGAGACACGGTCAAAGAAGTTGGAGACTAGGTCAGCACAATGTGCCCAGTGCAGCCTGGAATGAGAAAACAACAAATTTGACAGAGATACTGAGAACATCCCAGTGGAGACCCACAGCACTGATGACCTTGTAGTCAAAGTCATGAACAACATTCTGAGGAACCAGAAAACAGAGGGGAACTGGGCAACTGGAACCCCACGCCAAATGCTTGATTCTATCTACCAAGAACCCAGAGACACCGAAAGCATCATGGCCACAGTGAGTTTGCCCACCATTTCTCCCTGTACCTTGCTTTCATCTGGAGCCCAGAGCAGCAGGATCCACAGCAGGGGAGCCCTGGACCCCATCTTGGAGGGTTGGACTAGAGGCCGTTCCATGGGGGCCCTGACCTGTCACCTTTAAGGATGCTAAGAGCAGCCGGGGGTTTTGTCTAATGACACAACATGCAAATCAGCTCAGAAGACCTTGAGGTTGTGCCCAAAGGGGACACCTGCTCTCAGAACACCCTGTGGGACTTGGGGTCGCAAGAAATTTCCATGTATAGCTTAAGCATGTCCCAAGGGATTTGGGGACCAGTTTAATAAATCTTTGCCTTCTAGTCTGAGATGCCACATGGGAGAGTGCCCTGGGCTGTCCTACTGTGAGGATATAGGTTATTTCAAGAACACTTTTAATCCCTAGAATTGCCACAATAATGTATTTCAAGTCGTGATTATTGTCTGGATCAGAAAGCCATGGGATTATAAAAGAGTGAACCAGGGTGGCCTGGTTCCAATGGGGAGAGGAAGTTGGCCCTACTGAGTAAAAGACCTTCAAATGAAGTCCTGACATGTCCTCAGGACCTGGAAAGGGTGAGAGGGCTGAGCATGGAACCTTGGTGAAGGCTGGGAACAGACACTAATCAAGGAACTTGCCTCAGTGTGGATAAGCCCGGGACTCTATCTGCTCAGTCCTGGAAACCAATGTCCTGTCTTCCTGAAGCCCTCCCAGGCAGAACAGTCACTCCTGCTCAGAGTGGAGAACCCCCTGTGCCCGACTTCACGTTCACCCCGCCTCTAACATTGACGTGTCATGTGCCGGTACCGTGACAAAGCCCAGAAGACAAACCCGTGTGAATCCCAGCTCGCAGGGCAAGAGCACATCCTCTATTACCTCAACACTTTCTCATGAACTAATTCTTCGTCTTCTACAAAATGCCCTCCAAAGTCTCTCCCAGTGACTTCCCAGACAGGAGCAGGCTGAGCCACGTGTGACTTACCATCGCCTAACCGATCATTCTAGTTCTTTGTCATCTGTCAGGGGGAGGGCCAGGCAAGGGCAGGCAGCCCAGGGGAGTGGCCGGTGACAGCATCACCAGGTACCAATACGACCTTGGACTGTGCCAGCGCTGCCTTAGTCCTCCATGAGGCCTGGCCTCACCTTGGGAGGCCCACTCTGGCTCTAACAGAAACACAGCATCTCTGCATCAGCCCAGTGTGCCTCTTATGGCAGCTTCCAGTGGGCACATGACACTCTCCCAGGCTCCCGGGTTCCTGGACGTTCCCCAAGAGAGAGTCTCCATCAGATGCAGGGCCAGTGAAAGCCCCCTCCACCCAGTCAGGAAGCACTGCTTAGCCTGTACAAGCATGGACAGAAGGCTCTCATTTACCTCCCTTCCACCTGAGTTAATGGGGTGCCCATCCATTCAGAGGCAGCGGCTCTAGGACAGACTTGACTCATACCATCCACAGCCCACAAGCTAATGACAATATGGCTGACTTTGGTCTTATAACATCAGGATGTACTGTCACAATGACAGGACCCCACATCAGACTTCAGCCCTCTCTCTGGGTCTCCTGCTAGTCATGACAGCCCCAGTCTGGCCCTCTCCACTCAGGTCCCTACCACGCTTCCCATTGCCTCCAATAGCTGTCCCCATGCAGAACCTCCTCTCTACCGGAAGTTTGTAGTCTTCTGCTGAGCATTCCTATTTGCTTGCTTTACCATTCAAATTTTAATCCAGAAAAAACATCTCATGAAGGAGAAAACACTAGATCCTGGTCGATCCTTGTGCTGGAACCAGTGCATATTATTTTTTTTAAAGATTTAATTTATTTATTTGACAGACAGAGATCACAAGTAGGCAGAAATGCAGGCAGAGAGAGGAGGAAGCAGGCTCCCCACTGAGCAGAGAGCCCGACACAGGCCTCGATCCCAGGACTCTGGGATCATGACCTGAGCTGAACAGAGGCTTTAATGCACTGAGCCACCCAGGTGCCCCCAATGCACATTATTCTTTTCCCAACATATTTTTAACATTAAAAAAAAAAAAGTCTTCTAGTGCAAAACCAAAACTAGGAGCAAAGAGCAGACTCCTTTTGTCACTAGAAAACGTTTTAAATTTGTAACGAACAGCAAAGTCAGATTATACGAGGGTGGCAAACAAAAAATATGGAAGATGGGAGATATAAAGGACTCACCACCTGAACACATTCTCCCCCGACGCTTACCCACCAAACCACTGAGATGCGCAGTAGCCTCCCCCACGTCCGTGTCTCTTCTAAAAGCACCCTGAACTTTTGTGTTTCCCCAGCAGACTGCTCACCAAGCTTCTGTCGCCCTCTTCTGCCTCTTCTAGCCTTCTAGGCCTGCCTAGAATGTGGAAGAACAGTGTTTATTTGAAATCAAGATAGGTAGACTACGCCACTCTAGGATCATTCCTTATTGCGGACAAACGCCAGCCCGAAAGTCTCTCCTGGTTTCTGGAATATTTTAGTTGCCACCTCCTAGAGCATCTCACAGCCTGTCACAATTCCTGGTGGTTTCAGTGAACTCAGTATATGCCCTTCCATTACCTGCTCTCTCAGTTGTTTGGCTGATCCTCCTCCAATCATCTCTTCCCCACCCAATCTTGATCAGTCACTCTCATGGCCACACCTTAGGTGCACCATCAGAAAATCATGACAAGTTCTCCATCATTACAATGCTGAGCACTTGGGGGCACCTGGGTGGCTCAATTGGTTGAGCCTCTACCTTCAGCTCAGGCCATGGTCCTGGGGTCCTGGACCTGAATGCCCAAAGAAAGACTTTAAAGGAAAAGGTGACAAGTGGTGAAAGAAGGTGCTGAGACATAGTGTCCCATGTTCCTAAAGTGACAGGGTTGAAGAGTGAGGAAATCAGAGCGCCTGGGTGGCTCAGTCTGTTGAGCGTCCGACTTTTGGTTTCTGCTCAGGTCATGATCTCAGGAGTGTGAGACAGAGCAGGCCCAGGTCCCCACTCAAAAGGGTGTCTGCATGAGAGTCTCGCCATCTCCCTCAGCACCTCCCCACCAGCAATAAATAGATAGATAAAAACTTAAAAAAAAAAAAAAAGAATGAGAGCATTGCCTTTGTGAGAATGAGTACACCTGGGAGAAATGGAGAAGAGAGAGAAGGGAGGTAGGAAAGGAGCCGGAGCAGAAATGAACGTGCAGGACACTGCCCAGGAAGGCTGGGAAACAGGGCCCATGGAAGGAAAAAGCGAGAGGGACACGACCTTCCCCGTGGGAGATTCTGAATAGGAGAGCTCAAAGGCTTCATCCTGGGAAGGTTCAGAGTGGGAGGGTGATGGAGGGTGAAGAAAAGAGAATGAGGAAATAAAAGAGAAATGTCCCAGAGTCCAAGAGGAACAGGAAGGGAGAACTGATCGCAGGGTATAAAGTTCACGGCCCTTTGTCAGAGGCTAAAGACAGACCTTCCTGGCTCACTCCTGCCATGGGACCCTGGGAAACACGCAGCTTCTTGGGGCACAAAAACTCCCCACAGCATCCCTAAGACATCTTCACAGCATTTGTCTTCATTAACCTCCCACAAAAGGGATGCAGGTGGGATGCTTGGGTGGCTCAGTTGGTTAAGTGGCTGCCTTCAGCTCAGGTCATGATCCCAGCATCCTGGGATCGAGTCCCGCACTGGGATCCCTGCTCAGAAGGGAGCCTGCTTCTCCCTCTGCCTCCTGCTTCCCCTGCTTGTGCTCTCTCTCTCTCTCTCTGGCAAATGAATAAATAAAATCTTTTTTTAAGAAGTGGTGGGGGATGCAGGAAAAGTCCGTTCCCTGCATTTTCTGCTGGGCCTTACAAGCCCTTCAAGGAGTAAATCAGGAGAAATGACTTCTCAGGCAGATAGGGGAACGCACATGTTCAGGGCTGAGTAAAGGGGAAGCAGCTGGTGCAGCAAAGCCTCCCCAACCCACGGCTCTGGGGAGCAGGTTTGTGTTCGAGGCTGAAGCACTGTGGGCGGAGTGCTATCATACTGCTGGCAGTAATAGTTTCCCACATCTTCGGCCTGGAGGTTGCTGATGGTAAGGGTGAAGTCTGTCCCATACCCACTGCCGCTGAACCGGTCTGGGATGCCTGTGTCCCTGTTGGATGCACCATAGATGAGGAGCCTGGGAGCCTGTCCAGGTTTCTGCTGGTACCAGGCTACATTGCTGTAAACACTCTGACTGGCTCTGCAGTTCATGGTGACCCGTTGACCTGGAGACATAGCCAGGGAGCCTGGAGACTGAGTCATCGTGATGTCCCCATGGGCTCCTGCAATCAGAAAAATGGTGATACAGACACACTTTATCCCAGTCACACTGAAATATGTCATTGCAAACCTGCTTCCTAATGGTACCACATGGCAGTACATCATTGGGTCTATTTTGGAAATAACCAGTGTTTCTCAGTATATATTTTAAAAAGTTGTTTAAAATGACACTACTCCAGAAGGATTATGGCACTTTTCAGCTTCTCACCTGAGACCCACAGCAACAAGGATAGGAGGACCTGCCTCTGCGACGCCATCTTGCTGTCCCTGCCTGCCTGACCCAGGTCAGCTCACGTAGCAAAGGCCCCTTTTATACAGCCTGAGCCACTGGTTTGGGCCAGGAGGAGCTTATGCAAAGCAGTCAGGGAGTACAGAAGCAAATCTCATAAGCAGTGGGTTGTGAAAGTACCCAGAATCTAAAAAAGCCAAATACATAGAAACAGAGAATAGATTAGTGTTTGCCAGGGACTGGGTGGTGAGATAAATAGGGGAGCCAAATGTAAGGAGCCAAAAATAACTCCAAAATAGAGTTGTATGACAGGAACACCCAAAAGTCAGCTCAGAAGCTCTGAGAACAACCTAGAAGTTCTAAAATGACAAACTGCTACAAGATTGAATGAAGAGCTTCCATTTTCAATTTAAAAATGTCTTTAAATGGGTTCAGTTTCTAGTAATGATGAACTTGGCTCTTCATATCAATAACCGTGGTAAAATCCCAAAATATGCTGGGAAACAAATAATGGGAGGCAGGGAGGGGCAAAAGAATTGGAAGACACAAAAAGAAAGTTGAGAACTTTGGGCCCAGCTTTTTATAAAACCTCTGACTGGGGAACATCGAGCTCTGAAGCCATTTTCTCCCGCAGATGGGTAAGGATGAGGTAAAAACTTGAGCTTGGGTCCCAGAGCTGTGCAGGGGCCAGAGAGATGGAAGAGACGGAAGACAGGCCCAGAATGTCCTCACTCGGGGATACACGTGGGACCATCAGTGGACCTAGGGGAAGTCCGAATACTGATTTTCAGTTATTCTAACTTTTCAGTTCAATATTTCCGTTTTGTGTTCATTTAAGCAATAAATGAAACCTAGGTGCCCTCAGGAAAATTCAGTTCCCTCCAGGGATTTGAGAAGTCAGGGCAGGGTTGCTTGGGCACCATATAAACTTCCCTGCACCAGTTCCTCGTCCTGCTGTTCCTTCTTAAGTAGAGGGAAGGGGGCAGGGGTGGGATTCCCTTAAGACGCCGAGCATGCAGGCCTGGTGAGGAGGGCAGAAGCTGTGGAGGCTTCGGGCACACTGCAAGTCCAGCTACAACCCTTCTGCCATCTTTCCTGTGAGTGGGGCAGATGTCTGAGGCTTCCTCTGTCAGGTGGCACCCTGGCTGTTCGGTGGTCCCTGTGTCTGCTGCATGGCTTCGTAAAATTGCCATTTCCTAAGATCCAGATAGAGTCTATATCAAGTAGATCCTGCCTGGGGATCCACACCTCACCCTCACAGAGGGTCGATTCTCCCATCACTCCGCCCTGCAATTTGCCCCTATTAATGGTTATTTTTATGTGTCAATGGAAGTAGGCTAGGGTGCCCAGGGGAGTGGTTAATACCAGTTTAGATGTTGCTGCCAAGGTATTATTAAGTGTGATGAACATCTACATCAGTAGCCCTTATCTCCCGTGCTGCACAAAAGATTCACCGCAACCCCGTTTCGGCTTCAAAAAGGAAAGAAAACTTTATTATTATTATAGAAAAACTAATAGAAACAGAAGAGGAAAGGAATATGCACATACAGGAAAGGAATAGTAGGCAAGAAATTAGAATAAGGCCACTTTACCTCGTAGGGAGTACTTACGCCTCCCCACCTCAGTAGCTGGGGAAGCCCCGTGGAGACAACCAGGCTGGAGTTCTGACTGAGAGGCCAAGGCAGAGTGTCCTCCCCTCAGGGGACACTTTTAATGGACCATCTCCACAAGGGCCATATTTAAGGGCAAATAACAAGGTTTGAAATTAAACATTTGTTCCTCTACGTGAACTTTGGAGCAAGCTGCATGTCCACATTATCATGTTTCTGTATTTTCAGGGAGCCCGAGCTATGTGCGTCTGCCTCCCCTCCCAGATCCCGTTCTAGGGGGCCAGCCCTGTCTGGAGCAGGAGGGGATGGGAGACAAGGCTGTAGCTCTTGGCATCCAGAACAGAAGGGCTGTACCTGGAGGCTAATATCCCTAATGAACATAGATGCAAAAATCCTCCACAAAATATTAGCAAACCAAATTCAACAATACATTAAAAGCATCCAATACCATGATCAAGTAGGATTTATTCCAGAGATGCAAGGATGGTTCAATATCCTTAAATCAATCAGCACGATATGTCACATTAACAAAATTAAGGGTAAAAATCATAAGATTGTCACAACAGATGCCGAAAAAGCATTTGATAAAACTCAGAGTCTATTTATCAAAAAACAAACAAACAAACAAACAAACAAACCCAAGAAATACCAAAGGTTATAGAGGATATGGAGAAAGAGGATATGGAGAGGATAAGGAGAAACGCTCTCATGCGTTGTTGTTGGGGATGTAAATTGGTACGTCCACTATGGATAACAGTGTGGAGTTTCCTCAGAAACTTGACAATGGAACTACCCTATGACCCAGCTATTCCACTTCTGGGTATTTGAAAATATATTTGCACCACTGCATCCATTGCAGCATTATTTAAAACAGCTACGATATGGAAACAACCTAAGTGTCCATTGATGGATAAATGGATAAAGAAGATGTGTTATACATCTGTACGCACACAATGAAATACTACTCAGCCATGAAAGGGAAGGGAATCTCGCCATTTGGGACAACATGGATGAAACGTGAAAGTAATATGCTAAGTATAATAAGGAAGACAGAGAAAGATATTATCTATAATATCACTTCTATGTGGAATCTAAAAAGCCAAATACATGGAAACAAAGAATAGATTGGTGGTTGCCAGGGGCTGGGTGGTGAGATAAATAGGGGAGATGTTGACCACAGGGTACAAAGTTCTGTAAATAAAATAATTTATGATGGTCTCATGTACAGCATGAAGACTGTACTTAACAGGATTATATTGTACTCGAAGTTTACTAAGAGACTAGACCTTCAATGTTCTCACCACAAAAAAGTAAATAAGTAAAATGAGAAGGATAATTATGTGAAGTGAACGTTGCATTAACTATCCTTATGTTGGTAACCATTTCACAATATAAACGTAGATCAAATTATCACATTGTGTAAAACTTAAACTTACACAATGTTATATGTCAATTATACCTAGAAAAAAAAATGTTGACATCATTTCCTTCTGGGCCCCATGGTTTCTGAATGGAAATCCTCTGTCATTCGAGGTGTTTTCCTCTCTGGGTAAGTGTGATTTTTTTTTTCTTTCAGCCTATGATATTTTTTCCTTTTTCTTTAGTGCTCAGAAATTTTAATATGATGTGTCTTGACATATATTTCTTCAGGTTTATGCTGTTGGAGGTCTGTTAAATGTGAAAATTTTTCAGCAGTCACTTGTTCAAAATATTTTTTTTCTCCATCCTTTCTCCCCACTCTTTCTATGATTCCAGTGGCACAAATCTTTAATTTGGTCCCATGTATTGCAGATACTGTGGGGTTTTGTTGTTGTTTTCTATTTTGGGGTTTTGTTTTGTTTTGTTTTTAACTTAGTTTCTCTTTTTGGTTTAGATTGGGTAATTTCTTGCCTCTGATCTTTCCTCCTTTATCCTTCCACTCTCCTCCTTTCAGACCTTTCCTAGCCAGCCACCCCATAGGGCATCCATGTCCATACTACAGGCCACTCACCCAGCCACATTAAGTCAATGACTATTTGTACCCTTTGAGCGTCTACTAACCAAACATCTTATTTCATTACGGATTGGTATGGGAGCTGTCCAGTTTAACTTATATCAACATATGATGCGAAACTGGGCAGAACCTGGAGTCCTTTTCTGCTATTTGCTGGTTGGCAGGCCCTGTGTCTTAAATCAAATGTGGTAAGACACAAAGACAGGAAAGCTATTACCATACAGTAAGAAGTTTTTATTGTACAAACAGTCCCCTGGGAACAGAACACACAGAATGCCCGATGGTGACACAGGTAGTATCGAGGTGAGAAGAGCAGACAGAGGGAAGTACTGCTGGCCTGTATGTTTTACTGCGTATTTCATGAGAAGTAATGGAGGAGCAAAGTCAACAAGCTACTTAGACATAAGATTGGAGCGTTTGAAAATTTCGGCAGGCTGCAGACTATAGCTGTGCCCCTTGTCCTCTGGTACCCACGAGGGTATTTGGGTAGAAGGAAATGTCACAGATTGGTGGTCTTCTGACAGAAAGACAGTAAGGATTTGGACTCAGGATTGTCTGTCTTGCATATCAAACCTTTGCTCTTGCGCAAGTCTTTTACTGCCTCTGGGAATTAGCTAATTTTGGAAGAGGCAGTCCCTTTTTGGCTGGAGCAACAAGAAGACAGAAATAAGACAATTCATTAAATATAAAGTCTGAGGAGGCTCATGCAGGGGTGTTTTGGCAAAAGTGGTGAGTATTGTGGTGATCTGAAACTCTTGTCCCATAAATTAAGTGTGCCTGCTAAATCTGCTTGGGTCCAATACTAAAGAAAATACTTTCTCCTTTCTGAGGTTGACTGCTGCTGGGCTCCACCCAATCTAACAATCTGGTGTGTCTGACATTTCTGGTTTGGACGAGCAGCTCTTTCACACAGTTAATTGATGTGCTGTGGACAGGTCTACTGGGGCCTATGCTATGCTAGGAACTACTTGTTGAACAGTGAATAGGTTGTTTTTGAGAAGGGCCAAGTCGTGCCAAAGAACCCGGAAGTCTATGCTAGGAGTCTTCATCTGGGCTTGCCAGAGTGTCCACACCATCCTTCCCAGACACAGATGCACGTACCAACCAACAATAGGAGAGGTCATAGGTCCCACGTGATAGGGCCACTTGCATTGTGACCTAAACCTGATACAGACTCCCTCCTGGCTCTGCACCTACTCCACACTAGTGACTTAAAAATTAGCTGAAAAACGGAATGGTGTAGCTTATCAAAGTGTGGAATGTGTTGTCTCAACACTCAACAGCCAACAAGGTATTGTGCTTCAACCTCAGTGGTGGGAGGTACAAGATGCAAGCGCTTGTCCTTTACCTTGGAGAGTATGTGCCCACATTCCTCATATATCTGGACCCCTGACATAGCCACCAGGGAGGGGAGCCACATGAATTTTTGTAGGGTTTGCATCCCAGTGTTGAAGCATATGCGTTTTTGCAAGTTAGTGAGGTCCTCACCATTTCTTGCTCATGGTGTGCAATTAACAGATGTGTAATTGATAGAGTACGGCCTGGCAGGATGCTCTGGAGGATGTTTATACAACACACTTTAGCAGAGAACAGGGAGTTAACATAGCCCTGGGCCACAACTGAGGATGTGACCCACCCTTCACTGTCAGTGAAAGCAAAGTCCACAAGAGGACTTCATTAGATCATATGCCATGCCCCCTGCTGGTAGACCTTGTATTTGGCCAAGCATGGGGTAAGCCCTTTCAAAACCTCCACACCAGAAGAGGAAGACTTAACACATCCAGAGAAGCATGGTGCCTGGTGGGGGATTCTTCTGACAAACTTAGTTTTCGAGTACTTCAACAATATGAATGCCCCATAACTTGCATATATTCTTCCTCTTAGATCTGAAGTGTTTCTGCCTCTCAGAGTCTTATACCAGAGTCTCTGGGTGTGTGGCATGAACACACTGGGCCCATCGAAAGCAGCAAGATGGTGACTCCATCACAGCTTCTTGGCCTTCTGCTCCTCTGGGTTCCAGGTGAGAATATTTAGACAAAGGAGGTTAAAGTGGAGGTATGATTTTCCATCCCTGATTTTCTTTCTTCATTGGGAATCCTTCCACAGATGAATTTGGCTTCCTGATTAAGTATGAAAATTTTAAAAATAAGTAGTATTCTCTGCCTTACCTAACTAGATACTGGTGACTTCCGTGTACATATCTTGAGACTCTACTAATGTCTCCTGTATGGTTTCAGGCTCCCATTGTAAGATTGTACTGATCCAGTCTCCTGCTGTCCTGTCTAAAGCTCTAAGAGAAAGAGTCACCATCACCTGCCGGGCCAGTCAGAACATTAACAAGTGGTTAGCCTGGTATCAGCAGCAACCAGGGAGAGCTCCTAAGCTCCTGATCTATGAAGCATCCAAGTTGGGAACTGTGGTCCTGTCATGGTTCAGCGGCAGTGGGTCTGGGACAGACATCGCCCTCACCATCAGCAGCCTGGAGCCTAAAGATGCTGGGACCTACTACTGCCTGCAGTCTAACAGCTACCCGCCCACAGTGTTACAAGTCAGAACATAAACCACCAGGGAAGCAGTTGTGAGGGGCTGGGCTGTCCCCAATGCTCCTCTGATGCCTGCACCTGCTCAGACAGTTTCTCAGAGGCAGCCGCAATCTGGAGGTCATGGGGGCTTTGTGCGAAGGGAAAAGAGGCCCCCTGACTGACTCACTTTCCCCTGATCATTACACCTGAGGAGTGTGTGTGATGGCATCCGCCGGGGTTTATACAGCAAAAGAGAAGCCACTCTAGGTATTCCAAGCAGGAATTGCTTCCTCTAGAGAAGTAATGTCTAATTGTCACTCGTTCGAAGGCCTGAGGATATAATAATAAGGGAAGCAGACACTAGAATCGGGTGATTCCTCGGTGATTCCCTGTAAGTCAGAGAATTTGTACCATTGGAGATACAGGCTGCCTAACCACATGGTCCTCAGTCCTGTCTAGGAGGGCCAGGGATGGAGGCGCTGATACTCTAACTTCTGCAGCCCCTCCCCAGGTGATTCTCTGGTCTCTCACTTATCACTTATCACAGCCTGCAGGTGCTGACGGAAGGCATTGAATCCTCCTCTTCTGACCTCCAGATCTAGGGTAAGGTGCCTCCTGAGCAACTCCATAGGGAACCAAAGAGGAAAGGGGGCTCTGGGAAATATGCTTCCAGAAGTGATGGTGGTGATGGGGAGTTGACAGAAGACAGCCTGGGATGGTCACTGTTTTTACATCTCTCAGAAGTTGGTCAGTTAGGGGAAGGCCCCAGAATATGTTTGAATGTGCTTCTGGCTACCATCATTAGGTCATAACAAGGAGATTTTGTTAAGCAACTGCGGGAACAGAAGAATGAGGAAATTGTGTCATGTATATAGAAATAACTGGACAATGAAGGACTTTCGTGATTTAAAAAAAAAAAAAACTAAATGTGGGATGATGCATTGTTTTTTCTTAATATAAGAATAACTTGTTGCTTAAAATTCTCTATTAATGAGAGCATCATCGACAACCCCGAAAGCTTGTGGCAAATGAGAAATAGCTGTCTCCACCTGATACCTACTCACATGGCTCTCTATTTTAACAAGATGGCAGGAGCTGCATAAGGTTTAAGATGCTCTGTTGTAGAGCATTTTTACTTCTCCTAAAGTAGTCTCTCTTCAATTTTCTATCTTCATTTAAGACATTTCTGTTGAAAGCCACCTGTTGGATTAAATCCACAGGTTGAAAACACTTCCAATTTTACATTCTAATTCATACAAAATTAAATTACAAACTTCTTTTTAGACTGGAAAGATTGAAAAATATAATTATTTGGAAACAACATGACCACATAACCTAAAAAATTAAATAGAATAATGATTTGTATGTCTTCATTGGAGAAGTGTCTGTTCATATCTTCTGCCCATTTTTTAATATGATTGTCTGTTTTGTGTGTGTTGAGTTTGAGGAGTTCTTTATAGATCCTGGATATCAACCTTTTGTCTGTACTGTCATTTGCAAATATCTTCTCCCATTCTGTGGGTTGCCTCTTTGTTTCGTTGACTGTTTCTTTTGCTGTGCAGAAGCTTTTGATCTTGATGAAGTCCCAAAAGTTCATTTTCGCTTTTGTTTCCTTTGCCTTTGGAGACATATCTTGAAAGAAGTCGCTGTGGCTGATATCGAAGATGTTACTGCCTATGTTCTCCTCTAGGATTCTGATGGATTCCTGTCTCACGTTGAGGTCTTTTATCCATTTCGAGTTTATCTTTGTGGACGGCATAAGAGAATGGTCAAATTTCATTCTTCTACGTATAGCTGTCCAGTTTTCCCAGCACCATTTATTGAAGAGACTGTCTTTTTTCCACTGGATATTTTTTCCTGTTTTGTCGAAGATTATTTGACCATAGAGTTGAGGGTCCATATCTGGGCTCTCTACTCTGTTCCACTGGTCCATGTGTCTGTTTTTATGCCAGTACCATGCTGTCTTGGTGATCACAGCTTTGTAGTAAAGCTTGAAATCAGGTAACGTGATGCCGCCAGTTTTATTTTTGTTTTTCAACATTTCCTTAGCGATTTAGGGTCTCTTCTGATTCCATACAAATTTTAGGATTATTTGCTCCAGCTCTTTGAAAAATACCGGTGGAATTTTAATCAGAATGGCATTAAAAGTATAGATTTCTCTGGGCAGTATAGACATTTTAACAATGTTTATTCTATTGATCCAAGAGCATGGAATGGTCTTCCATCTTTTTGTGTCTTCTTCAATTTCTTTCATGAGTGTTCTGTAGTTCCTCGAATACAGATCCTTAACCTCTTTGGTTAGGTTTATTCTGAGGTATCTTATGGTTCTTGGTGCTATAGTAAATGGAATCGATTCTCTAATTTGCCTTTCTGTATTTTCATTGTTAGTGTATAAGAAAGCCACTGATTTCTGTACATTGACTTTGTATCCTGCCACATTACTGAATTGCTGTATGAGTTCTAGAAGTTTGGGGGTGGAGTCTTTCGGGTTTTCCATATAAAGAATCATGTCATCTGCAAAGAGAGAGAGTTTGACTTCTTCCTTGCCAATTTGGATACCTTTTATTTCTCTTTGTTGTCTGATTGCTGTTGCTAGGACTTCTAATACTATGTTGAACAAGAGTGGTGAGAATGGGCATCCTTGTTGTGTTCCTGATCTCAACAAGAAGGCTGCAAGCTTTTTCCCATTGAGGATGATATTTGCTGTGGGTTCGTCATCACTAGCCATCAGGGAGATTCAAATCAAAACCACATTGAGATACCACCTTACACCAGTTAGAATGGCCAAAATTAGCAAGACAGGAAACAACATGTGTTGGAGAGGATGTGGAGAAACGGGAACCCTCTTACACTGTTGGTGGGAATGCAAGTTGGTGCAGCCACTTTGGAGAACAGTGTGGAGATTCCTCAAGAAGTTAAAAATAGAGCTTCCCTGTGACCCTGCAATTGCATTACTGGGTATTTACCCCAAAGATACAGATGTAGTGAAAAGAAGGGCCATCTGTACCCCAATGTTTATAGCAGCAATGGCCACGGTCGCCAAACTGTGGAAAGAACCAAGATGCCCTTCAATGGATGAATGGATAAGGAAGATGTGGTCCATATACACTATGGAGTATTATGCCTCCATCAGAAAGGACGAATACCCAACTTTTGTAGCAACATGGACGGGACTGGAAGAGATTATGCTGAGTGAAATAAGTCAAGCAGAGAGAGTCAAGTACCATATGGTTTCACTTATTTGTGGAGCATAACAAATAATATAGAGGTCAAGGGTAGATGGAGAGGAGAAGGGAGTTGAGGGAAATTGGAAGGGGAGGTGAACCATGAAAGACTATGGACTCTGCAAAACAACCCGAGGGTTTTGAAGGGGTGGGGGGTGGGAGGTTGGGGTAACCAGGTGGTGGGTATTAGGGAGGGCACAGATTGCATGGAGCACTGGGTGTGGTGAAAAAAACAATGAATACTGTTACGTTGAAAATAAATAAAAAATTAAAAAAAAAGAATAATTATTTGTAGAAATTTAAAGAATTACAAAGACCACAGTAAGAATAAATCAAATTATGTGCAATTCTGTCAGAGTAACTGGACTTAGGTTTACTTGTTTGTGGCTTCCGTACCCTCCTACAGCTTGCCATGAGAATGATGTGCAATGGGTAGTCACCACACTCTGTCTTGGCCCCAGATCAACCACAATCCGTTGGCTGGAGAACCACTCATCTCCCTGCAGAAGAACCACACAGCTGAGCCCTGTGTGCATTATCCAAATTATTGTCAACATGAACATTCATGACTATAGGAACAAATGCTTAATATGACAAGCCACTGAGTTTTTGACTGGTTTGTTAAAATAGTGTATAAAATCTGACTAATACAGTTTTTACACATCTCTGCATAGAAATTGACAGCTTTTATTAAACACGATGGCATAAAATGGAATACTTGGTAATCCATTCATAAGAAGATACAAACAAAGAAATGTTTTTAAAAACAGTTGAAAGTGTAAAATCCACCCCATTGTAGAAAAATCTAACTACAATTACTTAGAGTAATGCTGACAAGTTCTGTAGATAATTCAGACTTATTAAATGTGATTAAATCTAAAGTTCATTCATATATATGTGAATGTACGTCCATATGCACATATATGTATAATATACATACATGCAGATTTTTTTATGTATTTATACAATTATCTTATGATTTAAATTGATTAATATAACTCTAGCAACTCCCCGTAAATAACTGGTGTCCAGGACAAGATATAATACTAACAGGCTTGAGGAATTTTCTTTACAATCTTTGTTTCTAAATCATACACCAATTTGTATACTTATCTGAATATGTATCTGAGTATATATTTTCTCATGCAGTGGAGATCCTAAGGGTTTGAATGGAGTTATTTTTCTAACAAACCATTACACCCCATGAAAGCCCCATTATCTCTATGTTCACATTCATGTGATGAATTCCAGGAATGAGACATCATCTTTTTTTTTTTTTCATTTTATGGTGAAATCTATTAATACTCTCATGACATAGGCCACAGCTCTTGTAATTTACAGAGAAAATAACAACTAAATGAAACTATCGATTAACAAACATAAAACAGACTGACTGAGAGGGAGGAGTCAAGATGGTGGAGAAGTAGCAGGCTGAGACGACAGCGGGTAGCAGGAGATCAGCTTGATAGCTTATCAAACCATTGTGAACACCTACAAATACAACAGGAGATCAAAGAGAAGAAGAGCAACAATTCTAGAAACAGAAAATCGACCACCTTCTGAAAGGTAGGACCTGCGGAGAAGTGAATCCAAAGCGACGGGAAGATAGACCCTGGGGGGAGGGGCCGGCTCCCGGCAAGCGGTGGAGCAACGGAGCACAGCATCGGGACTTTTAAAAGTCTGTTCCATGGAGGGACATCGCTCCAGTGGCTAAACCGGGGGGAAACCCAGGCACGGTCAGCGTAACCCCGGGTCCCGCGGGGTCACAGAAGGACCAGGGGTGTCTGAGGGCCGCAGAGCTCACAGGTATTAGAGCAGGGAAGCCGGCTACAGCGACAAAGCCGAGGAGTGAGCTCTCAGCCCGGGGTTACCTTGTGCCGGTCCCAGGCTGGGTGGGCTCAGAGCACGACCGGAGGCCACGGAGACAGAAGCGACCGGGCGCTTTTCTCCAAGTGCCAGCAATTGACTGCTTTCCTCAAGGTGCGACCGCGGTCAGGGAGGCGGGGCAGTTGGGCGCTTTTCTCTGAGAGTGCATTGAGGAACGGAACCCCAAGCTCTCGGCTCCTCTGGGCCGGAGATTGGGAGGCCGCCATCTTCATTCCCGTCCTCCGGACTCTACGGAAAGCACTCAGGGAACAAAAGCTCCCGAAAGCGAACCCGAGTGGATTCCTTAGCCTGGCCCCTGGCAAGGGCGGTGCAATTCCGCTTGCGGCAAAGACACTTGAGAATCACCACAACAGGGCCCTCCCCCAGAAGAACAACAAGAAACCCAGCCAAGACCAACTTCGCTCACCAAGAACAGCGGAATTCCACAGCAGGAGAAAGCAAATCTTATCTGGACAAAATGACAAGGCGGAAAAACTCACCTCAAAAAAAAGAACAAGAGGCAGTACCGAAGGC
>JAHRIG010000060.1:16452206-16556173 GCA_020311275.1 Eira barbara
GTCTGTTCGAGGACTATGTTTCATTCCCCTGGTCTCTCTTATATCTTTGTGGTAATATTAGAGTGCCCTAATTACTGTGACTATAAATAAGTCTTTTCAAAAAAAGATTTCATTTATTTATTTGAGAGATTGCATATACGAGTTGTGGGTGGAGGGGTAGAGGGAGAGGGAGAAGCAGACTCCCCACCGAGCAGGGAGCCAGATGCAGGTCTCCTTCCCAGGACCCTGAGATCATGACCTGAGCAAAAAGGCAGACGCTTAACCAACTGAGCCACCCAGGAGTCCCATGTGTATTTAAATAAGTCTTAATAGTCAATAGAGTATTCTCTCGACATTGTTCCTTTTCAGAATTGTCTTGGTTCCGTTTAGCTCAGAATTCCCCATACATTTTACAATGTGCAAAAAAAGTAACTGGGTTTTTGTTGGAAGTACATTGAAACTAAGGATCAATGTGTTGAGATAGACATATTGAGTCTTTGGATGCATGAAAATGTATATTTCTCCATTATTCAGGTCTCCTTTACTTTTTCTTAGCAAAGTTTTATTATCTTTGCATCTGTATGGTGAGTGGCCCCATGTAGGTAACAATGCATGACCTCTCATATATATGTTCAGCTTACACTTTTTTTCTAATTGCCAAGACAATAAATTATCCTTGAAAAATGTTTGCTCTGTGTCCATCTCCATTACTAAAATTCAATTTCCCATTTGGACAATCTGTGATTGCATTAGCCATGCAGAAGTCTACACAAATACAGGACTTAATTTAATCCACAAGAATGTGTGTGTGTATTTGGATGTTCAGAGGAGGTACTTTGGGATGAAGGATCAGTTTCTTGGAGAAAGATTCTCTCAGGCACATGTCTAACATCACAAGACCCTCTCTGACTCCCAATCCCAGCTTCCATGGCAAGGACACTCGGAGTATCATTTCCCTTCCACCTTCCTCTTCTCAGGCGGGGCACTGAGCAGCAGAAAGCACAGCAGCAGAGACAGAGATCCCAACTTGCTCCGAGATCCGACCTGGCCTACCTCACCAGTCAGCTCTGGCCAGGATGCATGAAGAGCCGCTCAGCAAGGTGAGGACCAAACCAGACTGACTTAGAGCAGAAACTGCACGGTCCGGACACAGACGTGTTCTTCCTCCTTCTTCCATGTCAGCCATAGGATTGGATATGCTTGAAGAGACATGTAGTCATTTCCTGTACAGTGACGACCTCGGCCATGCTGACTGGGACACGGACAGCACCATTCTAGCAGCCACGAATGAATCTGGGGCGTGAAGCAAGGCTGAGAAAATCCTAGAGACACGAGAATACTGCAAACCAGAAATGTATTTAAAGAGGTGTCACAATATAAGATTTCAATCTCCTGCCGTTATTCCTTATTGTAAAGGTGTTAGAGTGTGAAGCCTGAGTAAAGAAGTGTGAAGGTCATTATTTGAATATAAACAAAGCCTACTTCTTTCTTTGGCACAGCCTCCATAAGACCTCAATAGAGCAGCGTTCAGAGAGCTCCCAGGTTGGTGAACACATCCACACTGGGAGGCTGACACATCCCAGCGCCATGGGGACAGAAGCTGCTACACTCAGGATCCTCCCAGCCCCCGCTGTGTATCTCTCCATCTAGCTCTTCATCTGAACCTTTATCATATTTTTTAATAACCTGGGAAACATAAGTAGGTGTATCTCAAAGTGATGTGAGCTGCTCTAGCAAAGTAATCACACCTGAGAAGGGAATCATGGAACCCGGTGTCTACAGCTGGTCAGAGACAGAGGTCCCTTCTTCACTCCCATTAGATGATGATACTCCTAACGGATAGTCCTTCTCCAGCCGGGATATCCATACCACCCTGCAGAGCCATGGGCAGCTGCTCTGGATGATGTAGTATGGACACGAAGCCACTGAGAGCAGACCCAGAGCCAGGAGGCTGTGCCCCTGAGGAAACTCCATCTTGAAAGTGCTTGGTGTCCTCCACACAGCGGGTCAGGGACCGCCACCTGGCTTCAGTGCACTGGGGCTTCTCCACCCCTGGTGATTCCTTGTGCCCAGGGGTCTGGGAGAGTGGGGACACCTTCTCCACAATATGCAGGGACATCAGTCTCCTCCTGAAACATACACATGAGATAGATATAGACCCAGATTTGTGAACTTCCCTGAAACAAAGCTAAATTCATTTTTCTTTCCTGTCACATACTTAAAAACTCCTCTAATAAAAAACCAAAGTCCCAGAGTGATGACAAAAATAATGTGATGGACTCTCCATACATTCCCTAAAGAACAAAAGTAAAGGTGAAAGTGAGGGAATCCAAGGAGAAAGGAGGAACCACTATGAAAAGTGGTGCAGTGGTGCACCTCTGCAGGTGCATCACATGTGCATGAAGGTACAGCAGGAGAGGAAGCGATGATATCCCTGGTAAGGATCTCACCCATGTGCCCCAGTCAGGTCCACTCTGGAGAGGGACCACAGGGCTGCACCACCCCCCCTCCATGGAGCTGGCTTAGGCTTTTGTTCTACTGCATCCCAGCTCCACTCCCCCTCTGCCCATTCCTGCATTCTCTTTCCAGATGGTGATGTCAAGAACATTCCCCAGCCAGTGTCGCACATGGTATAGGCGATGTGAGTCTGCTTCTGCTTTCTGGGGAACAATGCCTGTGACCAGTGTGTCAGAGAATAGCACAGACCACATGGTCAGAATAACCTGCATAGGCAGAAGCTGTCCATTTTCCAAAATGGACAGGGACAGAATGATGTCAGAGAGAATGTGGCAGTAGATAATTGAGCACATGTTATTTGAAATTAAGTCAATCTGCTCTCTAACTGGCAAACTCTACCTCAGGGTTGCTGAAGCCTAATGTCACAGCTTCTGATTCAGTTCCTGGACCTAAGTCATTTCCTACTCTCAAGCACATTGACTCAGGGGAAGACCAGGTCTTAAGGGAAAGACCTTAAGGTTTCACCATAGATGTATTGAGAAAATCTGGCTTCTTATTTTCCCTATGGAACTTGGGGCTTAGGGCTTGAGCTCAGAATGTGGCCTCTCTGCCCTGATGAGAGAGCTCTCTGTTAGAAGGACACATGGGGGATGGTAGTGCTCTGGTGGAAGAGACAAGGAAACAAGCTTTGCACAGAGAAAAAGCAAACAAACAAACAAAGAAACAGTCCATCTCAAAGTAAAGCAGTGGAAGAATATTTTTTAACGGACAAGAAAGCTGTAGGAGTTCATGAGAACTCCGCAGGACAGAAGTTCCATCCCTCACAGGAGACACTTTGGGGCTGGGATGCAAATTGCTACATAGAGCTAAAAGTTTACTAAATAGAGGGGTTATAAAGTGGCCTGTGGTGAAAGGGAACTTCTGTCTCACTTTCCCGATTAGACTGAGGTTAATGGGGCCCTGACCAAGGATTAGCATCGATACAGGAATAACCTACCCAGCCAACATAAGGCATTGCTACCATTTCTTCAAGGACTCACATGAATCTCACATCTAGAAAATTTATTTACTTATTTAGTTATTCCAAAAAGTGCAAAGAAAAGAAATGACAATATTGGGAAGGAATTCAGATAATGTATATGGAGATCAGGGCTTTGAAATTATCTAGATCATTGAATCTTATAAATGAAATCCTCACATGTTTCAAAAATAACTTAAAAGTCAGAAGATCAACACATTCACATATATATGTGAGCTGCCTGGAGCCAAAATTATTCCCTTAAGTTCATCCTCTAGTGGATGAATATTTGCAGTTTTTTAGAAAAGGTGACCCATTTCAGTCACAAGTCCCAAAAATCTACTCAACAGTCTCCTGTTGGGGATGATCCCTCTGCTGGGTGTCCGAGAGAACTTCCATCTGGGCTCAGTCAGTACACAGGTCTGTTATCTCTCAACTTCACCAAAGCATTATAAGTTTGTGCTGTTTGGCTGAGAAAATGTATAGATCCAGTTGTACAGAATGTATAACAGCATCGCACTCCCCACCCACACACCCTGACCCCAGAATAATGGATTCACATAAACAAAGCAACAACAGAATCATCCCAAGGGACACAAATGACACCCTGGCTTCCTGTTTTATGGATTCCAAAGGGACATCCCCTGGCAAAGAGACAAAAGTGCAACAAAACACACCTGTGTAAGTCCTTGCTCATTCTGGTGATGGTGGTCAATATTAGAGAATCTAGAGTCCTGGACCTCATGGAGGTTCTTCTTACATCCCTTACAGATGCCAATTATTTCTGTGTGGTGTGCAGTGACCAAGGTTGATGAACACACTTTTATTGTCCAGGGTACAACAAAGTTCCTACATACACAGGAGATAAAGACTACTCTTAGGAATTAGGAACAGTCTTTCTTAAGTCTACAGGGAGCAGAGGAAAATTTCAAAGCCTTCTCTGTCAAGAAAGAACTTTTAGAAGGTTTTTCATTTTTTAGGTATTTCAAGGTAAGAAATTATGGGATAAGCAACCAAACAAAAGGAGACTTTTAAAGTTTTCACATTAAGCTTTGTAGGAAGTAGTAATATTTTTGAAATCAAAGTTTCGTAGGAATATGTTATACAGAAAATAGTTTCAAAACTGATACACAGTAAATAAACATGATGGATGAATAATTTTCAGCCAAATTTCCACACATTGAGGTTTCACATACGATAATGGGTAATGTGATTCTGATTTTTTTTAGTATATTTGACACGCAGTGTTAGATATTGTGATTCTTAATTTAACATGTATAATGAATAGTTTTCAAACTCATCTTAAGATTTATAGTATTATCTTATATTTTTCCTTTTGTTTTTTTCCTGATTTTTTTCATTTCCAGTGGTTTAACTTTCTGAATCACTCACCAGCAGGATTCATTAGGAGGACCATCATCATCAAAATAAGATTCAGGACTGCATGGCTAGCAATCTAAGAAAAGATCAAGGGAGAAAACACATGGAAGAGTAAATAAAATGACAACTAGTAACATATGGGACATGGGCTATCAGTCCTACTTCTATCACAACTTGTCACCAGCACCCAAGTTCCTCCATAGAATTCAGGGTTTACTTTCAGTACCATTGTTACATAATAATTCTTCCAACCATGGTACAAAATCGCACTCTAGGAGGACTTCCTAGAAGATACTCAGACCGAGATCTGTTGTGTAACCTTGCCTGGACCTGCATGTATTCAGTAACTCCTCAATTCAGTATGACCTTGGATTTGAAATACCTGAGATCTCACAGAACTACAAATTCTATACCTTCAGTTTCTCCAGGATTTTGTTTGCCCGACAGTGACTTGAGTTGTGAGGTAATTTGAGGTTGACACAATTCACACCAACACCTGACTAACACCTACATAAGGCTGACACAGGCAGAATCATCAGGTTATGTCCTGACTTTAATGAAGGATAGTTGTTAAACTGATGCCCCAAGCAGCTCTGACCCCGCACCCTGTTCCACGGCGATGTGGTTCCCCTGAGACCCTAGAAAATGTCTGTCATAGGTACAGGTGACATCAAATTATTAGAAGTTTTATCCCGTCCTTGCCATTCTCACCTACAGAGTCTCATTGTGAACTACGGACTCAGAGCTGCAGACGCTGAGTATAAAAGCCAAGTGAGAGACAACATCTTCTCACAAAGAACTAACAAGGAACCGGACCCCTGACAGAAACTGCTTACACATGATGAGGAATCCTCTGTATGGGAAGGGGAAACATTTTTTCTGGGAAATGGGAAACATTATCATTCTGGCCATCCTCTTAGAACATGTTGACTTAACAAATCTCTGTGTTTGATATAGGGTGTGTGTGAGTGTGTGTGTGTGTTTACCTTATCTAATATGCACCATATGGTGTGTATGTGTCCATCATCTGTCTGTCTTATCTGTCTATCTATCCATCCATCTGTCTCTCTGGGAAGAGAGAGAGAATTGTGACAGGATACATACCAGGTTGTAACAAACTGTTACCGCAAACTTCATATTCACTGTCTGAAGCATAACATTTTGTCTTCTCTCCTATTCTCTGATGCAGGACTAGGAGTTCTCCTCCTGTAAGTTTGAGATTCTTCTCTACCTGTCACATACTGCTCACATTCATCTTCTCAAAGAGTAGAAAATTCACGGGGTCCCAGAGTGAGTTTAATTCATTAATAAATCACTAATGAATTGTCTAAAACCATTAACCTGGAAACAGCAGATCCATGAGACCCCTGAACCACTCCAGTTCTTCCTGGGATCTGGAGATCACTGGCCAATCAGGTGGAGAGAGAGTGGGACCTGTTTCCTCCTGGACATTAGCTGACAGGAATCCAAGCAGGATGGCCTTTCACCTGCCAGAAATGGGCTCTGGAAATGCATGCCTGTATCATCAGGGTCTCTGGAGCTTTCTCAGAAGGCAAGGCTATGACCACTGTGTCCTCCCACAGATCCTGATTATCACAGGGAGATCCTGCTTCCCACAAAGGCAGTAGGGAATTTTTCTCTGTAGTTTTCCTCCAAACAAGAAGTCATTTTAAGTTACTGCTCTCCCAGGAGAGGGACCTGCACCCTGCCTTTGGCTCTTTCCACTCTGCCACACCCATCACGGAATTTGCATATTGTCCCCTGGGGAGGACCTTGCCTTGGAAGTCTGACATAAAGGTCGCTCTGAGCTTGTGTTTACTTACTAGGACTCATCAGTTCAGCTTCTCAAAATGAGGTTCCCTTCTCAGCTCCTGGGGCTGCTGATGCTCTGGGTCCCAGGTAAGAGCAGAGGGTGGATGAGGAAGGAGATTGGGGTGGGGAGGGTGAGCTGTCTGGGTGCTGTTACTCCCTATGTGTGCTCTGTCCAGGGCTGAGATTGCCCTCCAGCAAGGGGTATTAAATATTGAGATCTGCAAAAATTATGAAGGCGCTACGAGGAACAAAGAACAGTGCTTTAGTGAGATGCTGAAAGAAAAAAATGTGGCCACTCTGTGCCCTGCAATTCTTGGGAAATCGGATATATTTGGACTAAGAATCCAATCACAAAATATGGTTTAGCTTAATATAAATGAAATTTAAAATCACAAAAATGGCTTATAATGTTGCTCCATAATCTGTACTTATCTCTCATTATTGTAGGATCCAATGGGGAGGTCGTGATGACACAGACCCCACTCTCGTTGTCACCCCCGGAGAGTCGGCCTCCATCTCCTGCAGAGCCAGTTAGAGCCTCGTACACAGTGATGGAAACACCTATTTGAGTTGGTTCTGGCAGAAACTGGGCCAGTCCCCACAACTCCTGATCTACAAGGTTTCCAACCATTTCACTGGGGTCCCAGACAGGTTCAGTGGCAGCAGGTCAGGGACAGATTTCGCCCTGACAATCAGAAGGGTGGAGGCTGACGATGCGGGAGTTTATTACTGCAATATACACAGAATCCTCCCATAGTGGCACAGGCCCGAACACAAACCTCTCTGTTTGGCCATTCCCACTGGGCATGTGTGTTGCCTGATCAGGAAGCGGGCACAGCAGAGGCTCTGAGCTGGCATCAGAGGCAGGTGCTGGGAGTATCATGGCAGTAACATGCAACTGAGTGCTTTGGACCGAGTCCTGACCCTGGGTGCCAACAGCCTCAGCGGGGCACAACCAGCTCCAGAAGGGACATGATCAGCCCGTGGCTGAGCTGTGAGCTGCCAGGGACAATGCTCTGAACCTCACCCTGACCCTCCTGGACCGTGTGTGTGTCAGAAACAGTTACTCAGCCTGAGCGTCAGAAACTTGAGCCATTTATGTGAAAACAAAATTACATACATTTAGAGCTAAACCTGTTTGCTATATTTTCATTAAGAGACAATTTGGTATCATTTGGAATTTATTATTTTTTATTTTCCTACTTTATGAACCTCCACTTTCCCAGTTAGACTAATGGCTCTGGTACGATGTTATTTAGATAGTATTCTAAACACGCTATCCCCACAGGAAATATGCATGAGAAAAGTAGTAAAATTGTTTGGTGGTCAAGCACCCAAATAGACTATTGTAGTAAATTCATAGCAAATATAAGCTCCTCCTTCTGTTGAGAAGTAGTTGGAATATACATAGATATATTGAAATACTACTCAGCCAAGGAAATGGTATCTTGTTATTTGCAACAACACGGTGGACCTAGAAAGTATAATGCTAAGCAAAACAAGTCAGACAGAGAAAGACAAATACCATATGTGTTCATTTATATGTAGAATCTACAAACAAAACAAACAAATAAAACAGCCACAAACACGAACTGACCCATGAATAAAGAGAATCTTGACACGATATGTTAACATTGTTCAAATGTGCACTCAACTGTTACCTCTCTTACATACAGAACAGACAGTTTCAATAAGGATCAAAGATATTAGTGTTCCCTTTAGTTTTCTTTCCTCTCCATCTCTCATGTGCATCAAACTTTCCACAGAGAAAAAGCAAACACATAAATAAATAAACAATCAAGCTATCTCACATTCAAACAGTGGAAGGATATATATATTTTTTAAATTTATTTATTTGTTAGAGAGAGAGAGCGAGCAAGCACAGGCAGACAGAGTGGCAGGCAGAGGCAGAGCCCGATGTGGGACTCGATCCCAGGACGCTGGGATCATGACCTGAGCCGAAGGCAGCTGCTTAACCAACTGAGCCACCCAGGCGTCCCCAGTGGAAGGATATTTTTTAACTGATGAGAAGGCTGTAGGATTACATGAGAACTACTCAGCACAGAAGTTCCATCCCTCACAAGAGACACATTGGGGTTGGGGATGCAAATTGCTACACAAAATAAAGAGTTCATTATGATAGAGGGATTATGAGGTGGCCTGTGGTCAAAGGGAACTTCTGTCTCACTTTTCCCAATCAGACTGGGATGACTGGAGCCCCAGCCCAAGGATTACAACTGATACAAGAATACCCTTCACAGTCAACATAAGACATTGCTCCCATTTCTCCACAGGACTCACATGAATCTCAGACAGCTTTATAAAATGTATTTACATATATATTTATTCCAAGGAAAAATGAATAAAAGAAATGATGATATTGGGAAGGAATTCAGATTACACATATCGAGATCCGGGCTTTGAAGATCTAGATCATTGAAGCTCAGAAACGTCCTGCTTCACACAGTTGAGAAGTAACTTACAAAGTCAGAGGATCAACACATTCATATGTATTTGTGAGCCACCTGGTGCCAAAATTATTCTTTGTGAGTTCGTCCTCTAGAGGGTGATAATTTGCAGTCCTTTAGAAAAGGGGACCCATTGGGGTGCCTGGGTGGCTCAGTGGGTTAAGCCTCTGCCTTCGGCTCAGGTCAGGATCTCAGGGTCCTGGAATCGAGCCCCACCTTGGGCTCTCTGCTCAGCAGGGAGCCTGCTCCCCCCCTTTGTCTCTGCCTGCCTCTCTGCCTACATGTGATCTCTGTTTGTCAAACAAATAAAATAAAAATCCTTAAAAAGGAAAAAAGAAAGAAGGGAAGAAAGAAAGAAAGAAGAAAAGAAAGAAAGAAAAAAGAAAAGGTGACCCATTTCAGTCACAGGTCCCAAGAAGCTACTCAACAGCTCTCATGTTGGGGAAGCTCCCTCTTCTGGGTGGCTTCATCTCAGTTCTCAGGCTAGGATAAGCTCATCTTTTTCAGAAAGAACTTCCATTTGGGCTCAGTCAGGACACAGGTTTGCTATCCATCAACTTGGCTAAAGCACTTTGAGCTTGAGCTATTTGGCTCGAGAAAATTTATAGATCAAGTTCTACAGAACATATAACAGGATCGCACTCCCCACCTGCACACCCTGACCCCAGAATAATAGACTCACACAACAGAAGCAGCAAGAGAACCGCCCCAAGGGACACAAATGACACCCTGGCTTCCAGTTTTATGGATTCCAAATGGACGTCACCCTGGCAAAGTGACAAAAGTGCAATTAAACCCAGCTGTATAAGTCCTTCCTCACTCAGGTGACGGTGGTCAAGATTAGAGACTCTAGAGCTTTTTTCCCACCTGGACCTCATGCAGGTTCCTCTTACACTCCTTAGAGATACAAGTTATTTCTATGTGGTGTGCCTCGACCTGCTTGATGGAGTCCATTTTACTGTCCAGGATACAACTTAGTTTGTAAACATGAAGGATGCAAACACTCCTGGTCAGAATTAGGACTGCTCTTCCTTCAGTCTACAGGGAATACAGAAAAACTTCAAAGCCTTTAGACAGAAAGAATTCTTATAAGATTTTTCATTTTCTAGATATTTTAGGGCAAGACATTATCAGATACATAACCAAACAGAAAAGGAGACTAGTAAAGTTTTCATGTCAAGTTTGTAGGAAATAGTAATATTTTTGAAATTTAGGCACTCTTAGGAATACTTTGTAAAAAAAAAAAAAAAGAAAACTTTTAACTGATGTACAGTAAATAAACATGACAGATGAATAATTTCTGGCCATATAGCCATACATTGAGGTTTCACATACATACGATAAGGGGTAATGTGATTCTGATTCTTTTTTTTTAGTGTACTTGACACACAGCGTTAGATAATGTAGTTCTTACTTTAACATCTGTAATGAATAGTTTTTCAAACTCACCTTAAGATTTACAATACTGTCTTGTATTTTCCATATGCTTTTGTCCTGATTTTTTTTTTCATTTTCACTGGCTTATCTTCCTGAATTCATTCACTAGCAGGATTCGTTAGGAAGGTTGGCATTTTCAAGAGTAAGATTCAGGATTGCACTGGCTAGCACAGAACTCGCAATAAAGGGCAAATAAAATGCTAGCTAGTCAACTCTGGGACATGGGCTCTTCTACTTCTACTTCTTCCATGGTTTGTCTTCAACACCCAAGTCTCCATGCTGAGATCAGACTTTGCTTTAAATACCATTTTTACACAATAGCTCTTTCAGATTTTACACAAAATATAACTTTTGGAGGATTTCCTAGAAGATATTCAGACTGGGCTTTATTGTTAATCGTGCCTGAAACTGTATGTATTCAGTTATTTTTCAATTCGGTGTGACTTTGTATTTAAATTACCGGAGATCTAATAGAAGCACAAACTCTATTCCTTAGTTTCTCTAGGATTTTGTTTGCAGAATGATGACTTCAGTTGTGACTTAATTTGAACTTGATACAATTCTCACAAATGATTGAATATGACATAACGTCAAGCTGACACATGAAAAACCATCAGTTTATGTCCCTATTTTAGTGAAGGGTCTCACATATGCCATATGGTGTGTGTGTCCCTAACTATTGGCCTACCTCTCTATCTATCTTTTTCTGCGGAGAGAGAGAGAAACATAACAGGATACACACCAGGTTATAACAAATGGTTATCACACTCTCCTACTCACTGCCTGAAGCATACAATTCTGTCTTCCCTCCTATTCTTTTCTGCAGCACTACGAGTTCTCCTAGATTCTTTCCATCCTATCAAGTTCTTCTCACTTTCATCTTCTAAAATACTATAATTCACAAAGTCCCAGGGTGAGATGAATTCTTTATTAAATCATTACTAAAATGTCTAAAACCATTAACCTGGAAACAGCAGGTCCCAGAGACTCCTGTACCATCTCCAGTTCATCCTGGGATCCGGAGATTGCCGGTCAATCAGCTGGAGTGGGAGTGGGACCTGTTTCCTCCTAGACATTAGCTGACAGGAATCCAGGCAGGATGGCCATGCACCTGCAAGAAATGGACTCTGGACACGTGTGTCTTTATCGTCAGGGTCTCTGGAGCTTTCTAGAAGGCAGTGCTATGAGCGCTGAGTCCTGCCACAGATCCTGATTATGACAGGAAGATCCTACTTCCCACACAGGCAGTAAGGAGTTTGTCTCTGTTAGGTTTCCTCCAAACGCAGAAGGCATTTTAAGTTACTGCACTCTCAGGAGAGGGACCTGAGCCCTGCCTTTGGCTCTTTCCACTCTGCCACACCCACCACGGGATTTGCATATTGTCCCCTGGGGAGGACCTTGCCTTGGAAGTCTGACATAAAGGTGAGCTCTCAGCTTGTGTCTACTTACTAGGACTCATCAGTTCAGCTTCTCAAAATGAGGTCCCTTCTCAGCTCCTGGGGCTGCTGATGCTCTGGGTCCCAGGTAAGAGCATGGGGCGGGAGGGGATGGGAGATTGCACTGGGGAGGGTGAGCTGTCTGGGTGCTGTTAGTCCCTATGTGTGATCTGTCCAGGGATGAGATTGCCCTCAGGCAAGGGGAATTTAATTTTGAGATCTGTGAAAATTATGAGGAAACTAAAGGGAAAAAAGAATATTGCTTTAGTAAGATGCTGGAAAAAAAAAATTGTGGCCACTCTGTGCCCTGCGATTCTTGGGTTAATCCATGGAAATTAGATATATAGAGAGTAGGCCTTAAATAACAAAATATGATTTAGCCTAACATAAATGAAATTTAAAATCATAATTATGGTTCACAATATTTCTCCATAATC
This sequence comes from Eira barbara, assembly GCA_020311275.1. Taxonomy (NCBI): domain Eukaryota; kingdom Metazoa; phylum Chordata; class Mammalia; order Carnivora; family Mustelidae; genus Eira; species Eira barbara. Next base: position 16,464,631 of record JAHRIG010000060.1, read on the forward strand.
TGTATTTATATCTCATTATTTTAGGATCCAGTGGGGATATCGTGCTGACACAGACCCCGCTCTCGCTGTCCATCACCCCCGGAAAGCTGGCCTCCATCTCCTGTAGGGCCAGTCAGAGCCTCGTACACAGTAATGGAAACACCTATTTGCATTGGTACCTGCAGAAGCCAGGCCAGTCCCCACAGATCCTTATAAGGTTTCCAACCGACACTCTGGGGTCCCAGACAGGTTCGGTGGCAGCGGGTCAGGGACAGATTTCACCCTGAGAATCAGCAGGGTGGAGGCTGATGATGTGGGAGTTTATTACTGCAAGCAAGGTACACATGGTCCTCACACAGTGGTTCAGGCCCGAACACAAACGTCTCCGACTGGCGGTCCCCACTGGGCACGTGTGTTGCTTGATCAGGGAGTGGGCACACAGCAGAGGCTCTGAGCTGGCAACAGAGGCAGGTGTTGGGGAACGCAGGGCAGTAACGTGCAGCTGAGTGCTCTGGACCGAGTCCTGGCCCCTGGGCGCCAACAGCCTCAGCGGGGCACAACCAGCTCCAGAAGGGACATGATTAGCCTGCGGGATGATAGGTGAGCTGCCGGAAACAACTGCCCTGAACCTCACTCTGACCCTCCTGGAATGTGTGTACAGGTCAGGAACAGTTACTCAGCCTGAGCATCAGAAACCTGAGCCACTTATGGGACAACTACAAGTTCCATACATTTTGGAGCTAACAGATTTTGCTATATTTTCAATAGGATAATATTTGGTATCGTGCAGAAATTATATGTTTTCTATTTCCACTCTCTCACTTTCTTCTTTCCCAGTTACGCTAACTGCTCATGTACAGTGTTCTCTATGGAAAAAAGGATATCCTTTTTCTTACAACAGACATAAAAACCATTGTTCAAATAGGTTTCACTTTTAAACATAAAACTCCAAATCTTTAACCCTACACAAGAAAATACATAGCAGAATGTATTGACATAGGAGTACAGGGTAGGAAGTTCAGATCCAGGAAAGCATGTCTGGTTCTCATTGCCATTTCTTCTGATCAAGGAAAGGGTCCTGAAAGCAGTAACTTCCAATCCCATCACTTATAGGGTTATTCAGGCACCGGAAAACAGAACCAAAACCCACAGTCTTAAAACCCCACACTAGAACCTTATAATCACCAGAGAGTAAGCCCAGGGAAGGAGGCTCAGCAGCACCAGGCACATTCCTACACCACACACAGCACCTTGGTCTCTCAAGGCTGACCCCAGTGTTCTTGTCTCAACACAAGGAGGGGCTGGATGCTCATAATAACCTCTCCTTGTCCTTTAAGGTAGGTCGACTGTACAAAAATTGTAGCTATCAAAGCAATGTGACAAGATATTCTGTGGTCTTAGGGTACAAGTGGGTAAGAAGGACATAAATCTCAACCATAGAAAATGGAGGGGAATTTGGGGATCGGGATACAGTACCTAAGTACAGTACTTCAGTTACTTAAAGCTGCTGTCCATGGAAATTCATGTTGTCCCACTGGGGCCTCAAAGGGATCCTGGAAACTACCAAATTCCTTCTCACCATTTCTCAAGGGAAAAAGATCTCCAGGGTTCAGAAAGTGCCTTACCAGGGGTCATTCAGTAAAGCAATGAGAATTGTAGTTCGAGAGACAAAATCTAAACGATTCCACATTGCACTCGATTCCTATAAAATTAAAACCTTTATGTAAAGTTTCTCTACTTTCTCCCAGAAGACAACATACAAGTGACTCTGATCATTTCTTTCCTTTATCTTAATTGAACTTTATAAGCAGAAAAGGGGACGTAGCTCGGTTCACTTCCAAGCAGAACTCACTCATTTCCCAGAAGAACCTAGAGTTCACTTAATATTCTTTAATTTAGATATAATGGTCGTATTCCCTGTTTTATTTTTCTTAAGTAGGCAAATACGTTAATACTGCCAAAGAGTCCTCAGAGTGAGGGAGGGGCCTAGGACAGCCTTGTCCCTCCCAGGCAGTCAGAAAGGAAGGACGGCTACAGATGCCAAAGTCCAGCTCTTTTCTCTAAAAACTTCCCCAACAGCTCCCTCTTCACTCAGCTGAGTGTCCTTTACAAAATGCACGTTTGGGGAAGGGTAGTGCCTGGGTGGCTCAGTTGGTTCAGCCTCTGCCTTTGGCTGAGGTCATGATCTTGGGTCCTGGGGTCAGGCTTCCTGCTCAGCCAGAGTCTACATCTCTCTCTCTCCTTCTGCCCCTTCCCCTTCACGTGCACACTCACGCTCACCCACCCTCTATCCTTCTCTCAAATAAATAAATTCTTAAGATCAAACAAACAAACAAATTAATTAATTAAAACAAAACAAAACAAAACAAAAAAAAACAGGTGCTGCTTGGAGCCCTGGAGTCTATGGTAGAGGATGGGCTCCCTCCCAGCAGGAACACCAGGCCCTCCAGCCTGTGTAAGGATGCTGGTTCCCAGAATTCCTGATTTATGCCTGTGAGATAATAGAAAATATATATATTCGTCTCTGTCCAAAGTTCCTGGCCCAGGGCTCCCAAAAACCTTGTCATCTCCTAGGACATAAAAGCACTAGAAGCTTCTTTTATTCTGTGATGAGGACCCTGAGTGGGCTCCTGGGTGGGCACTGGGCACCTTTCTGGTCTTTCTGACCAAGCCATGATTACAAGGTTGGAACTTGAAGCCACATCACCCATCCTCTAGAGAAAGAAAAAGGTCTAAACCGGAGTTAATAATTGATCATGTCTATGTGAGGAAGACTCCATTATAACCCCACAGAGCAGGGTTCAGACAGCTCCCATATTGGTGAGCACACCCAGCTGGGGGGTGACACACCCCAATGCCATGGGGACAGAAACCATTGATCCTTCCAGTCTGGGCCCTGTAAATCTCTCCATCTAGCTCTTCATCTGGATCCTTTCTGGTATCCCTGAGTAAACTAGTTAACACAAGTAGGTGATTCTCTGAGTTCTGTGAGCTGCTCTGGAAAATGTATCACACCTGAGGACGGGTCAAGGGGAACCCGCTCCCACAAGTGGTCATGGGCAGGGGCTCCTTCTCTATGCCCTTCACTCCCATTAGACGATGAGACTCCTGATGGGCTAGTCCTTCTCAGGCGGGGCCTCCACACTGCCCTGTAGAGCCACAGCTGCTTTGGAGGATGAAGTGTGGACGCGAAACCAGTGAGAGCAGGCCCAGAGCCAGGAGACTGTGCCCCGGAGGAAACTCCATCATGAAAGTGCTTGGTGTCCTCCACACAGCTGGTCAGGGAACGCCACCTGCCAAAGATATACAGACAAATCATTTTGTGAATCATGCCTAGAATTGCATATATTCAGGGTTTTTTTTTTTTTAATTCTGTGTGATATCTGGTTTAAATTACCTGAGATCTAATAGAACCGTAAACATTATTCATTCAGTTTCTCCAGGGTTTTGATTGCCTGACAGTGACTTTAGTTGTGAGGTAATTTGAAGTTGACACAATTCTCATTAACAACTGACTAACACCTACATCAGGCTGACACAGGCAGCATCATCAGGTTATGTCCGTACTTTAATGAAGGATGGTTGGTAAACTGATGCCCCAAGCAGCTCTGACCCCGCACCCTGTTCCGCAGTACCTGTGGTTCACTGAAGACCCCAGAAAATGTCCACCATAAGTATGGGTGACACCAAATTATTAGAATTTTTATCCCAGTCCTTGCTATTCTCACCTACAGAATCTCATTTTCAGCTATAGACTCAGATGTGGATGCTGAACATAAAAGCCAAGTGAGAGACACAGCTTCTCACATAGAACCTACTAACAAGGAACCAGACCCCCTAACAGAAATTGGTTACACGTGATGAGGAAGCCTCTGTGTGGGAAGGGAAAACATTGTTTTCTGGGAAATGGGAAACATTATTCATTCTGTCCATCCCCTTAGACAATAATGACTTGAGAAATCTCTTTGTTTGATATGCTGTGTGTGTGTGTGTGTGTGTGTGTGTGTGTGCCTTATCTAATATGCACCAAATGGTATGTATGTGTCTATCATCTGTCTCTTTTGCCTACTATCCACCTATCCATCTATCAGTCTCTCTGAGGAGAAGGACAAAAGTATGACGGGATACACACCACATTGTAACAACTGGTTGCCACAAAATTCATACTCATTGTCTGAAGCATACAATTCTGTCTTCTCTCCTATTCTCTTCTCCAGGACTATGAGTTCTCCTCCTGCAAGTGACAGATTCCTCTCTACCTGTCAAGTTCCTCTCACTTTCATCTTCTCAAAGAGTAGATAATTCACCTGGTCCTTGGTTACTTTAATTCACTTAAAATCATTATTAAATTGTCTAAAGGCATCAACCTGGAAACAGCAGATCCCAGAGACTCTAGTTCATCCTGGGATCTGGAGATCACCGGCCAGTCAGCTGGAGTGGGAGTGGGACCTGTTTCCTCCTGGACATTAGCTCACAGGAATCCAGGCAGGATGGCCATTCACCTGCCAGACATGGACTCTGGACACGCCTGCCTGTATCATTAGGGTCTCTGGAGCTTTCTCAGAAGGCAGGGCCATGAGCACTGTGTCCTGCCGCATATCCCGATTATCACAGGGAGATCCTGCTTCCCACGCAGGCAGTACGGAATTTGTCTCTGTTAGGTTTCCTCCAAACACAGAAGACATTTTAAGTTACTGCTCTCCCAGGAGAGGGACCTGCATCCTGACTTTGGCTCTTTCCACTCTGTCACAGGCACCAGAGACATTGCATATTGTCCCCTGGGGAGGACCTTGCCTTGGAAGTCTGACATAAAGGTCAGCTCTGAGCTTGTGTTTACTTACTAGGACTCATCAGTTCAGCTTCTCAAAATGAGGTTCCCTTCTCAGCTCCTGGGGCTGCTGCTGCTCTGGGTCCCAGGTAAGAGCAGAGGGGGGAGGAGATGAGAGATTGGGGTGGGGAGGGTGAGCTGTCTGGGTGCTGTTACTCCCTATGTGCCATCTGTCCAGGGGTGAGATCGCCCTCCAGCAAATTTAATTTTGTGATCCATGGAAATAATGAGAAATTAAAGGGAACAAAGAACAGTGCTTTAGTGAGATGCTAAAAAAAAAACTTGTGGCCACTCTGTGCCCTGAAATTCTTGGGTTATCCATGGAGATTAGATATATTTAGAGTAGGAATCCAATCACAAACTATGATTTGGCCACATATAAATGAAATTTAAAATCATAAAAATGGCTTATAATGTTGCTCCATAATCTGTACTTGTCTCTCATTATTTTAGGAACAGGTGGGGAGGTCGTGCTGACTCAGATCCAACTCTCGCTGTCCGTCACCCCCGGAGAGCCGGCCTCCATCTCCTGCAGGGCCAGTCAGAGCCTCGTACAGAGTAATGGAAACACCTATTTGAGTTGGTACCTGCAGAAACCAGCCCAGTCCCCGCAGGGCCTGATCTACAGAGTTTCCAACAGATACTCTGAGGTCCCAGACAGATTCAGTCGCAGCGGGTCAAGGACAGATTTCACCCTGAGAATCAGCAGGGTGGATATATACAATATATATACAATGAAATTTTACTCAGCCATAAAAAGAAGGAAATCTAGCCATTTGGGACAGCATGGATGGACCAGTAGGGTATTCTGTGAGGTGAAATAAGTCCAGAGAAAGGCAAACATCGTATGATTTCATTTATATGTAAAATCTAAAACAGAAAGCAAAACAAAGATAAAACAAAAGCAGAAAGATCCATAAATAAGAAGACCAAACTGGTGGTTGCCTGAGGGAAATGGAACAGGCAGGAGAGGAAGAATGTGTGAAGGGGATTGGGAGGAACCGGCTTCCAGGGATGAAGGTACAACCAAGGGAATATAGTCTATGATACTGCAACAGTGTTGTGCGGAGAGAGACGGTAGCTACACTTGCAATGAGCAGAGCAGAGCATACCGATGTGTCAAAAAAGAATTATGAGAATGCTTCGGGGAATTTAGGATCTTTGAAAACTGCTACGGCAATGTAAACTAAGTAGCCACAGTCCTAGAAGTAAGTGTTAAATGTAAATATTGTCGCATTTGAGGAAGAGCATTATTTTATGTGAAGTTTCATACTGAACAATCTTTAATAAGACAATTTTAGGATTAGTTGTAATTGAAGGCATAGAGGTAGAATGTAATAAACAGGTGTTTTTAAATATATGCAAATTATGGAGCTACTTTCAGTTTCATGTTTTATATCTACATATTGCAAGAAATATCAGAAGAAACATTAAGATATCATTGTATACATTTGTATCTAACATTAAATCAGATTTACAGAAAACTAATTTGTGTGAAGAGTTAAGTCATTTTTTTAGAAATGTTTCATGATGTCTAGGCATATTAAAATTTATAGTTCAAATAATTAATCAGAAAGGCATCGTAACGTCATGGCAGACTATAAAATATTCAGAACAACTCAGGGTTTCTTTTTTCTTTTGCATCAGAAAAAACCCTTTCAAAATTAAAAATTATCAAAAAATATTTGAGATCTTATATTTGCCAAAAGACAGTGTTAATTTCAATTATATATGGAAACTGAGTTTGCTAAAAGTACAAATTTTGATGCCATAATAAATGAAATTGCAGAAAAGCGATCCAGAAAAATCTTATACTCAAGCAAAATATCAAATTAATAGTCTTACCACCTATTATACATATTTATTGTATTATTTAAAATTATAATACACAAATATTATTCTTGTAAATTCATCTGTCTGGAAGTTTATCATGAGCTTATGGTAATATTTGCAAGTTTATTGCCAGTATTATTTTTCAGTTTTAACACACAAGTATTATTTCTGCAAATATTTATTTGTCTCTATTTGCTCCAGTCTTGTGGGTCTGAGAACTTCAGCCCTGCTGGCCAACAGAGCCAGGTGATCAAGGGCTGCCGGGGCACCACACAAGTGCACAAGCTCTTTCCAGGGAGACACCAGGGATCTGGAGCTGGGCAGAGAGGGAATGCAGAGCGCAAACACAGGCTTCCCCGATTTCCAAGGAGGAATGCAGTCAGCCCACAGATGTGTTCTGAATTGGAAGCCTAACTGTTAGGCAGGAGCCTTTAAGATCTGAAAACAGGCTTCTTTGAGGGTAAGACTGGGAGGTGGGTGGTTCTGTCTGCTGCCTGTGTCTTTGTTTACGGTTGTCTTGGGGGGCCTCCATGCGCCACCCTGCTGGCTTCCAGATCGAGGTGTTTTGGTACTGGTTCCTAAGGTGACAGTTTTGCAAGTTGGGGCACTAGAGTTGGGTCCAAACCCTTTGCTCTTCAGGGAGAAACTGGGAGTTACAAGATCCCTTCCAATGGTATATGGTTCTCTTGGAGGTGGAATTCATGGGAAGGATGTGTCCCAGCTTTGTGCACGTGTTTCAACGTGGGTATGACCTCTTTAACCCAATGCGTAGGAGTCCCTCGGCTAGTGTCTGGATGTCTCACAGTGGGAGTTGTCCCATGTGTAGCTGTAGGTTCCACGTGTCCATGGGAGGAGGTGAATTCAGAAGCCTCCCAGAACACCGACCCTGAACCAGAACTTCTTTTTCTTTGGATTCCTATGGAAGATGTTTGGATCAGGATTTAAAATATTTCCTCTTTTTTTTGTTTTAGTATCATTGACACATAGGGCTATCCTTTTTCAGCTGTGCAACATAGTGATTCGACAAGTTTATACATTATTCTATGGCACATCTGTCACCATACAGTACTATTACAATACCATTGACTCGATTCCTTATGCTGTAAAAATATTAAATAAATAAATAAATAAATAAATTAATATTTCTTCTTTCTGAACTTTCATATTTCTGGTTAGCTGTTTGTGTGACATTGACTAGCACAATACTGGTGTAATGTAGGCTATCACTCTTTTGTCATGGTTCCCTTTTTTCTATTTTTACCACTACTTTATTTCTACCAAAAAGATTTTTAATCCCTATGAAGTTCTAATAGTTCGGTTTGCCTTTGTTTCCCTGGCCTGTGGAGAAACCTTCAGCGAGAAGTTGCTGCGGCCGAGGTCACAGAGGTTGCTGCCTGTGTGCTCCTCTAGGATTTTGATGGATTCCTGTCTCACGTTGAGGTCTTTCATCCATTTTGAGTCTATTTTTGTGTACAGTCTAAGAAACTGATCCAGTTTCATTCTTCTGCATGTGGCTGTCCAATTTTCCCAACATCATTCGTTGAAGAGATTTTCATTTTTTCCATTGGGTATTCTTTCATGCTTTGTCAAAGATTAGTTGACCATAGAGCTGAGGGTCCATTTATGCTTTCTCTGTTATGTTCCATGGATCTATGGGTCTGTTTTTGTGCCAGTACCATACTGTCTTGATGATGACAGCTTTGTAATAGAGTTTAGAGTCTGCAATTGTGATGCCGCCAGCCTTGCTTTTCTTTGGCTATTGGGGGTCTTTTCTGGTTCCATATAAATTTCAGGATTATTTGTTCCAGAGGAAGATACAAATCAGCAGGGTCTGAGTGAGGAGGTCCTGGTTTATAAGTCTCTGTGGTCCTTCCATTTGTATAAGGTAGGTGGGCATAGAGGAGGGAAGTTTCTCAGTGCTTTTGTGAGGTGTGTGTATGTCTGGTCCAGGGCATTATTGATGGGTGTCTGTCCAGACAGGTTTAATTCAATCCCGTTAAGAAAGAAAGCCTTACAGGGCAGTGCAGAAAGTAACTTTGTTTTAAGAATGACCTAAGTGGAGGGGCAGGGACCTGGGTGGTTCAGTCAGTTAAGTGTCTGCTTTCAGCTCAGGTCAGGATCCCAGGGTCCTAGGATCGAGCCCCATGTCTGGCTCTCAGCTCAGCGCGGAGCCTGCTTCTCCCTCTGCCTGCCCCTCTGCCTACTTGTGCTCTGTCTCTCTGACAGATAAATAAATAAAAATCTTAAACGAGCAAAAACAAAACAAGAGTAATGCTCTGAAGGAATGGCATCACACCTGCACCTTTCCCTTCACGACCCAGACTGCCGCCAAAATGGAGCCCACTGAGAACTGACTCACGCCCCAGACCCTCTTCCTCCTCTTCCCTCTGAAAGCCAAGCGTCTTCTATGTAAGGACCTATTTAGCCAGAGTGACTCCATCTTGGGTAAATAGCCATTTTGTTGTTTGTGCAGTAAACTTAAATTGACTCCCCCGCCCCCAAAGAAACTTACTTAGAAACAAGTCCGGGAAACCAGTAAAATGTAGTTGGCTCGTTCCTGATAACAGAGCCCAGAATACAAGGACGAGTCAGGCCAGATAGAGACATCTAATCAGTATAAAGTACTGTTTGTAACAGTGAGAAGGTCTTGCCCAAACCTAAATGACTCCATCTTGGGAAGGATGACGATCTTATTATTCACACTGAATATGTTAACTGACTAAGCCTTCCCAGAAAGTACTGTTTGTAATGGTTCCTGGTATGGGATCATCTTGAATAACACATCGCCAGACCAGATGGAACTAGTCAATCAGCAAGAGACACACAAACCCGGTAGGTTGAGATACCAAGCTATGGGTTGCAGTTTCACCCAATAAAAGGTAGCCTGTAAGATTGGGGGGGGGCGGGGTTGCTCTTTTCAGAGACGGCCCTGAGGGGTCAGTCAGTCAATTCTTGAGCCTGTAAGCTGGGGATGGTCGCTATCTCTGGAGACGGCCCTGGCCGGTCAGTCTAACTTCTAATGCTTGGCATAGAATAAAACTTTGCATAATTTTAACTTTGTTTCAGTCTCATTGCCCTGGCCAATCAGTCTGACTTCTAATATGTATCATAAAATAAAGCTTTAAATAACTTTCACTTTGTCTCAGTCTCATTTCGTTTAATAATGGACCTAACATTCTTCAGTCAGCCAAGCCCAGGCACCACAGAGGGCCACAGTGGGGTCTCCCAGACTCAGAAGCAGAGACCGTGACCTTCAGGGTATCTGAGGGAGCACAGCAGGGCCCACAACTGGAGCTTTTGTTGCTGTCTCTAACAGTGTGGGTGGGTGGCTGCCCCCTGCTGGCAGCAGTAATGGGCTGCACCTTTGGCCTCCAGGGAATCTGATGGTGAGACAGTTAAGAGTTCCCACCCACATCCAATTCCCAGGGTTTTGTGGTTGCAGAGGAAGAAGCAAATCAGCAGCGGGTGGGTGAGGGAGTCCCGGCTTAGAAGTCTGTGTGGTCCTTCCACCCGTAGAAGCTAGGTGGGTAGAGGAGAGGGGAGGTTCTCAGGGCTTTTGGGAGGCGTGTGGACCTCTGGACCAGGGCATCACCTACACGTTCCTGTCCAGACAGCTTAATTCAAACCCATTACCAAAGAAAGGAGTAGTGTGGGAGGTGAATTTCCTCTGTGGTAAGAATCTGCTGTACATAATTTCCAGCAGCAAATAGCAACCCCCACAAGTGTACCTCCTCTTTCCTGGACCACTACTGAACTGAGCCCTTGTCCATAGATTAAGGTCTCTGTAAAGACCTCTGAACCCCCAAAGCGTATGGAAACTAGAACCCCAGTGTGTGATCTGGAGCCTAGATATATGCAAGGATGTTCCATGATGACAGGCCCTGGCTCCCTCTAGAGAAGAGAACCTGTCCCCACCCAACTATCAGGCTGAGCCAAAACAGACTTTTTTTTGAGCCAAAACATTTACCTTTCAGTCTGAAACTGAATGATAAGCAGCCATTCGCTCATTAGCATGAAAATACATTCAGCTCTCTACCCCATGCTGGTTTTAAAAGGATCCTAAGTTTTGAGGGGCTAGAATACATATTTCATTGATTTCCACTCTAATTTTTATATTTCCTTCATTCTACCTGCTTGAATTTTGTTTGCTTTTTATTTTCTATGTTCTTAGGGTAGGAGCTTGGGTCATTCGTATGAGATGGTTCTTTCTTTCCTAATTCAGGCATTTTTCAAACTACATGTCTAATATTATTTGTTTATCAATTTCTTACAAATTTAACACAAAGCCGAGGGAAACATTGGGTATTTCTTCAGTTGGGAAGCAACAGGAGAAATATGAGAAGCTAGGAGGGAAACATGGCCTTGAGGGGTGGGTCTGATGCTGTTCATGATCCATGACCTGGGGAGATTTTGTATTTGATGTCCTAGGCACCAGAGACTCTTGGGAGAAAGAGAATGGAAATAAGCAAACAAAAAAGCCTTACGTAAGTGGGACCGTTGTAGCAGAGAGACTTTTGTTGGGGGGGCCATGACATCTACAGCCCAGGGTTCATGCCCTCCCATTCAGTGTGGGCAGAGCCTGTGACTTCCTTCCAGCCCATGCAATCTTGCAGAGGGGAAGGGAATTGATAGGTGTAACTACCATCTGAAATCAGTTGAATCTCAGTTAATTAAAATGGAGATTATGCTGGCTGAACCTCACTAAATCGGGATGAAGCCCTTAAGGGAGGAAGTAAGCTCTCTCTCTTCTGGATGGATTTCCCCTTGCTGCTATGATTAGTAAGGATCTCACATGTCAGGAACTTTGAGTGGCCTCTAGGACATTGATGTGACCTCTGGCCTGCAGCCACCAAAGGTCAGCACCTTTAGTCAGATAGTCACAAAGAAAAGAATTCTTCCCACAACCTGAAATGACCTTGGAAACAGATTCTTCAAGCCTCTGGGTGAGAAGGGAGTCTGGCCAACACCTTGTTTCATCCTGGAAGACCCTAAGAAGAGAACCCAGCTAAACCCTGCCCAGAAGCCTGACTCCTAGAAACTATGTGATGATCAATGTGTGTTTTAGCCACTAAGTTTGTGCTAAGTTTTTGCGGGGCATAAAAAAGGAATCGGGCAGTAAAATTCTTATGTGGTGACACACTGTTACAAACTTAGAAACTAATGGGAATCTGAGGACACTGACATGTTACAGGGCACTATTTGTCAGTTTCCCCAGCTCCCCTTGGGGAGGATACAGAAGCCCAAGGGAGGCCAAGGTAGGGGTGGAGTTAGACGTGAAAACTGACCCTTTCATCCTTGTCACTGTGCACACTCAGGCTTCTGGAGTTCACTCTACCTGTAATGTTCTACAAAAGAGAAAAGGAAGACAAGAGAAGACCTTGGCCAGATACATGATGGGTCTCATAGAAAAAGGACATCAAAATCAGACAAGGGGAAAAGAACAAGTAAATATATATAGGACAGAAGAAGTCCTTTTTGAGAAAGACACGGAGATCGAGAAACCTGAATCAAAGGAGCACAGATAACTACATCCATTTCTTAGTTTCTGAACAACATGGAGGGTGACTATGTGAGCCCATTAGTCATATGATCATTAAATTATACAACAGATTATGTGGAAAGCACACACACACAGACATATGTCAGTCTGAGATCCTCCTCTCTCATAGTCTGACCCTTTTACCCAAACCACCCAGAGACCCTGGGTCATGAGGAGGAACACCTGAGGGATGGAGCCTCGCTGAGCAGCCGCCTGGGGAGGGTTTTGTTTACACCCAGAGCACTGTGGGAAGAGTCTCCTTGCTCTGCTGGCAGTAATAACTGGCAGCCTCACCATCCCCCACGGGATCAATCGTGAGACTGAATTCAGTCCCAGACCCACTGTCACTGAACTAGGCTGGGACGCCAGACACTCGACTGGATGCTTTGTAAGTCAGGATTCTTGGACGCTGTCCTGATTTTTGTTGATACCGTATAATAAAGTGTGTAATGCCCCAAATGTCACCAACTTTCTGACTTGTCTTGCAAGAGACGGTGGCCCTCTCCCCTGGAGACAAGTTCAAAGAGGCTGGACACTGGGTCAGCACAATGTCCCCGGTGTAGCCTGGAATGAGAAACACAACAAATGTGGCACAGGTACTGAGAACATCCCAGTGGAGGCCCAAAGCATTGATGACCTTGTAGTCAAGGTCATGGACAACACTCTGAAGAACCGGGGCACCTGGGTGGCTCAGTGGGTTAAGCCTCTGCCTTCGGCTCAAGTCATGATCTCAGGTTCCTGGGATCGAGCCCCACATCAGGCTCTCTGCTCAGCAGGGAGCCTGCTTCCCCCTCTCTCTCTGCCTACCTCTCTGCCTACTTGTGTTCTCTCTCTCTGTGTGTCAAATAAATGAAAAAACAAAACTTAAAAAAAAAAAAAAAAACCTTTAAAAAAAAAAAAGAACCAGGAAACAGAAGGGAACTGGGCAACTGGAACCCCATGCCAAATGCTTGAATTCCAGCCACCAGGAACGCAGAGACACCAAAAGCATCATGGCCACAGTGAGTTTGCCCACCATGTCTCCCTGTGCCTCGCTCTCACCTGGAGCCCAGAGCAGCAGGATCCACATCAGGCGAGCCCGGACTCCATCTTGGAGAGCTGGACTAGAGGCTGTTCCATGGGGGCCCTGACTGCTGCCTTTAGGGATGTTGAGAACAGCCTGGGTTTTGTCTAATGACACAACGTGCAAATCAGCTCAGAAGAGCTTGAGGTTGTAGCCAAAGGGGACACCTGCTCTCAGAACACCCTGTGGGACTTGGGGTGGCCAGAAATTTCCAAGTATAGCTCAAGCATATCCCAAGGGATTTGGGGACCAGTTCCTTAAATCTTTGCCTTCTAGTCTGAGATGTCACGTGGGGGAGTGCCTTGGGCTCTCTTACTGTGAGTTTATAGGTTATTTCAGGAACACTCTTAATCCCTAGAATTACCACAATAGTGTATTTCAAGTTGTGATTATTGTCTGGAACAGAAAAACATGGGGTTATAAAAGCGTGAACCAGGGTGTCCTGGTTCCGATGGGGAGAGGAAGTCGGCCCCACTGAGTAAAAGACCTTCAAATGAAGTCCTGAAATGTCCTCAGGACCTGGAAAGGGTGAGAGGGCTGAGCATGGAACCTTGGTGAAGGCTGAGAACAGACACTAATCAAGGAACCTGCCTCCATGTGGATAAGCCCAGGACTCTCCATCGGTTCAGTCCTAGAAACCAATGTCCTGTCTCCCTGAAGCCCTCCCAGGCAGAGCAGTCACTCCTACTCAGAATGGAGAACCCCCTGTGCCCAACTTCATGTTCACCCTGCATCTAGCATTGATGTGTCATGTGCAGGCACCGTGACAAAGCCCAGAAGACAAACCTGTGTAAATCCCAGCCCGCAGGGCAAGAGCACATCCGCTATACCTCAACACTTTCTCATGAACTAATTCTTTGTCTTCTACAAAATGCCCTCCCAAGTGGCTCCCAGTGACTTTTCCCAGACAGGAGCAGGCTGAGCCACATGGGACTTACCATTGCCTAACCGATCATTCTAGTTGTTTGTCATCTGTCAGGCAAGGGCAGGTGGCCCAGGGGCATTGTCTGCAAGCAACATCACCAGGTACCACCATGACCTTGGACTCTACGAGCTCTGCCTTGGTCCTCCATGGGGATTTGCATCAACCTCCCACTCTTATTGCCTCCACCACAGGCCTGATGCTGCTCACTGGGTCCTTTCTGCAGACAGGGTGTGAGCAGCCTTGGGAGGGCGAGAGGCAGCCTGATGGTGCCAGACCCTCAGGCTCCTGCTCTTATTGTCCAGGTGAATGTCCCCAAGTTGAGAGTTCGCTCAGGGGCGACCCTCATGCTCCCTGAGAAGAGTGGTATTGGGAGGGGACAGGAAATGAAAGCCAGCAACTGCACAGGCTTGCTTAGGGCCTGGCCTCATGTCGGAAGGCTCACTCTGGCTCTAACAGAAACACAGTGGGAGGGTGATGGAGGGTGAAGAAAAGAGAATGAGGAAATAAAAGAGAAATGTCCCAGAGTCCAAGAGGAGCAGGAAGGGAGAACTGATCCGCAGGATGTAACGTTCATGGCCCTTTGTCAGAGGCTAAAGACAGACTTTCCTGGCTCACTCCTACCGTGGGACCCTGGGAAGCACTTAGCTTCCTGTGGCACAAAAACTCCCAAAAGCATCCCTAACACATCTTCACAGCATTTGTCTTCATTAACCTCCCACAAAAAGGGATGCTTGGGTGGCTCAGTCAGTTAAGTGGCTGCCTTCAGCTCAGGTCATGATCCCAGCATCCCGGGATCGAGTCCCTCGTCGGACTCCCTGCTCAGTGAGGAGCCTGCTTCTCCCTCTGCCTCCTGCTCCCCCTGCTTGTGCTCTCTCCCCCCCCCCACTCTGGCAAATGAGTAAATAAAATCTTTTAAAAAAAAAAAAGGTGGTGGGGGGAGATGCAGGAAAATTTCTCTCCCTTTATTTTCTGCTGGGCCTTACAAGTCCTCTAAGGAGTAAGTCAGGAGACGTCACTTCTCAGACAGATAGGGGATCGCACATGTTCAGGGCTGATCGTAGAGGAAACAGCTGGCGCAGCAAAGCCTCTCTGACCTGCGGCCTCAGGGAGCGGGTTTATGTTCGAGGCTGAAGCACTGTGGGCGGATAGGTATAATGCTGCAGGCAGTAATAGATTCCCACATCTTCGGCCTGGAGGTTGCTGATGGTGAGGGTGAAGTCTGTCCCAGACCCACTGCCACTGAACCGGTCTGGGATGCCCGTGGCCCTGTTGGATGCACCATAGATGAGGCGCCTGGGAGCCTGGCCAGGTTTCTGCTGGTACCAGGCTACATAGTTGCTAACACTCTGACTGGCTCTGCAGTTCATGGTGACCTGTTGACCTGGAGACACAGCCACGGAGCCTGGAGACTGAGTCATTATGATGTCCCCATGGGCACCTGCAATCAGAAAAATGGTGATACAGACACACTTTATCCCAGTTACACTGAAATACGTCATTGCAAACGTGCTTCCTAATGGTACCACATGGCAGTACATCATTGGGTCTATTTTGGAAATAACCAGTGCTTCTCAGTATATATCCTAAAAAGTTGTTTAAAATGACACTACTCCAGAAGGATTATGGCACTTTTCAGCTTCTCACCTGAGACCCACAGCAACAAGGATAGGAGGACCTGCCGCTGTGATGCCATCTTGCTGCCTCTGCCTGCGCGACACAGCTCAGCTCAGCTCTCGTAGCAAAGTTCCCTTTTATACAGCCTGAGCTGCTGGTCTGGGCCTGGAGGGGCTCATGTAAAGCAGTCAGGGGGAACAGAAGCAAATCTCATAAGCAGTGGGTTGTGAAAGTACTCAGTGGAAATGTAAGGAGCCAAAAATAACTCCAAAATAGAGTTGTAGGTCAGGAAAACACAAAAGTCATCTTAGAAGCTCTGAGAACTAAGAAATTTCTTTTTTTTTTTTAATAAAGATTTTATTTATTTATTTGACAGAGATCACAAGTAGGCAGAGAGGCAGGCAGAGAGAGAGAGGGCGAAGCAGGCTCCCTGCTGAGCAGACAGCCCGATGCGGGGCTCGATCCCAGGACCTTGGGACCATGACCCGAGATGAAGGCAGAGGCTTTAACCCACTGAGCCACCCAGGCGCCCCACAACTAAGAAATTCTAAAATGACAAAGTGCAACAAGATCAAACGAAGAGCTTCCATTTTCAATTTAAAAATGTTTTTAAACAGGTTCAGTTTCCAGAAATGATGAGCTTGGCTCTTCATATCAATAACCCTGGTAAAATAACAAAATATGTTGAGAAATAAATAATGGCAGACAGGAAGGGGCAAAAGAATTGGAAGGCACAAGAAGAAAGTGGTGAACTTTGGGCCCAGCCTTTATAAAACCTCTGACTGGAAAACATCGAGCTCTGAAGCCATTTTTCTCCTGCAGATGGGTAAGGACGTGGCAAACACTTGAGTTCTGGTCCCAGAGCTGTGCAAGGGCCAGAGAGAAGGAAGAAATGGAAGACGGGCCCAGAATTTCCTCACTCGGGGAGACATGTGGGACACTCATTGGACCTAGGGGAAGTCTGAATCCTGATTTTCAGTTATTTTACGTTTTCAGTTCAATATTTCTGTTTTGTGTAGAATTAACCAATGAATGAAATTTAGGTGCCCTCAGGAAAATTCAGTTCCCTCCAGGGGTTTGAGAAGTCAGCTCAGGGTTGCTTGGGCACCATATAAACTTCCCTGAACTTCTCCCTTGTCCTGCTGTTCCTTCTTAAACAGAGGGAAGGGGGCAGGGGTGGGATTCCCTTAAGCAGAGCATGCAGTCCCGGTGAGGAGGGCAGAGGCTGTGGAGCTTTAGGGTGCACTGCAAGTCCAGCTACGACACTTCCACCATCTTTCCTCTGAGTGAGGCAGATACCTGAGGCTTCCTCTGTCTGGTGGCACCCCGGCTCTTCCGTGCGTCCCCATGGCCCCTCCACCACTTGGTGACATAAACCATTTCCTAAACCCAGATAGAGCCTGTGTCAAGTAGACCCTACCTGGGGAGCCACACCTCACCCTCACAAAGGGTCAATTCTCCCATCACTCCGCCCCTCAGTTTGCCCCTGATGATGGTTAATTTTATGCGTCAACAGAAGTAGGCTCGGGCGCCCAGTGGAGTGGTCAATACTGGTTTAGATGCGGCTGCCAAGGTATTTTTTAGTGTGATGAACACCCACATCAGTAGCCCTTATCACAACACAGAGGCCCCGCCCGTCCTGCACAAAAGATTCACCACAGCCCTGTTTCGGCATCAAAAAGGAAAGAAAACTTTGTTATTATTATTACAGAAACACTAATAGAAACAGAAGATGAAAGGAATCTGCACATACAGGAAGGGAATAGTAGGCAAGAAATGCGAATAAAGCCACGTTACCTCATAGCGGGCACTTACAACACCCCACCTCACCAGCTGGGGAATCCCCGTGGAGACAGCCAGACTGGAGTCCTGACTGAGAGGCCTGGGTGGAGCGTCCTCCCCTCAGGGGACACTTCCAATGGACCATCCCCACAAGACCCATATTTATAGGGCAAATAATAGGGTTTGAAATTAAACATTAGCTCACTCAGTGCAGTTTGGAACAAGCTGCATGTCCACATTGTCATGTTTCTGTATTTTCAAGGAGCCCAAGCTATGTGCGTCTGCCTCCCCTCCTGGATCCCATTCTGGGGGGCCAGCCCTGCGTGGAGCAGGAGCGGATGGGAGACGGCATTAGCTCTTGGCGTCCAGAATAGAAGGGCCATATTCCTGATGAACATAGATGCAAAAATCCTCCACCAAATATTAGCAAACCAAATTCGACAATACATTAAAAGAATCATACACCATGATCAAGTCGGATTTATTCCAGAGGTGTAAGGATGGTTCAATATCCATAAATCAACCAGCGCAATATATCACATGACAAAATTAAGGGTAAAAATCATAAGATTGTCTCAACAGATGCAGAAAAACTATTTGATAAAATTCAGTATTTATTTATCAAAAAATATCAAGAAATACCAAGTATTATTGAAGATATGGAGAAAGAGGATATGGAGAGGATAAGGAGAAACGCACTCAGGCGTTATTGTTGGGGATGTAAATTGGTGCAGCCACTATGGAAAACAGTATGGAGTTTCCTCAGAAACTTAACAGTAGAACTACCCTATGATCCAGCCATTCTACTTCTGGGTATTTGAAAATATGTATGCACCACTGGGTCCATTACAGCATTATTAAAACAGCCACGATATGGAAACAACCTAAGTGTCCACTGATGGATAAATGGATAAAGAAGATTTGTTATACATCTGTACGCACACAATGAAATACTACTCAGCCATGAAAGGGAAGGGAATTTTGCCATTTGGGACAACATGGATGAAACGTGAAAATAATATGCTAAGTGAAATAAGGAAGACAGAGAAAGATATTATGTATAATATCACTTCCATGTGGAATCTAAAAAAGCCAAATACATGGACACAGAGAGTAGATTGGTGGTTGCCATGGGCTGGGTGATGAGATAAATAGGGGAGATGTTGATCACAGGGTACAAATTTCTGCATATAAAATAATTTTTGATGGTGTCATGTACAGTCTGAAGACTGTAGTTAACAGTATTATACCATACTTAAAGGTTACTAGAGACTAGACCTTCAATGTTCTCACCACAAAAAAGTAAATAAGTACAACAAAAAGGATAATTATGTGAAGTGAAGGTTGCATTAACTATCCTTATGTTGGTAACCATTTCACAATATAAATGTAGATCAAATTATCACATTGTGTAAAACTTAACCTTACCCAATGTTATATGTCAATTATATCCAGAAAAAAATATGTTGACATCATTTCCTTCTGGCCCCCATGGTTTCTGAATAGAAATCCTCTGTCATTCGAGGTGTTTTCCTCTCTGGGTAAGTGTGATTTTTCTCTTTCAGCCTATTATATTTTTTCCTTTTTCTTTAGTGCTCAGAAATTTTAATACACTGTGTCTTGACGTGTATTTCTTCAGATTTATGCTGTTGGGGGTCTGCTAAATGGGAAAAATTTTCAGAAATTACTTGTTCAAAATATTTTTATCTCCATCCTCTCTCCCCCCTCTTTCTATGATTCCAGTGGCACAAATGTTAGATCTTTGGTTTGGTCCCATGTATCCCAGATACTATGGGGTTTTATAGTTGTTGTTTTGGGTTTTGAGGTTTTCTTTTGTTTTGATTTGTTTTTAGCTTAGTTTCTCTTTTTGGTTTAGATTGGGTAATTTCTTGCTTCTGATCTTTCCTCCTTTATCCTTCCACTCTCCTCCTACCAGACCTTTCCTAGATAGCCACCCTGTAGGGCATCTGTGTCCTTACTTCAGGCCACTTCCCCAGCCACATTAAGTCAATGACCATTTGGGCTCTTTGAGCGTCTACTAACCAAACATCTTATTTCATTACGGGATGGTATGGGAGCTGTCCAGTTTAACTTACATCAACATCTGATGCAAACCTAGGCAGAACCTGGAGTCCTTTCTATGCCATAAGCTGGTTGGGAGGCCCTGTGTCTTTAATCAGATGTGGTAAGAAACAAAGACAGGAAAGATATTATAATGCAGTCAGAAGTATTTATTATACACATAGTCTCCTGGGAACAGAACATACAGCATGCCACATGGCCACAAGGCAGTATCGAGGTGAGAAGAGCAGACAGAGGGAAGTACTGCTGGTCTGTATTTTTTACTGTGTATTTCATGAGAAGTAATGGAGAAGCAAAGCCAACAAGCTACTTAGACACAAGATTGGAGAGTTTGAAAATTTCAGCAGGCTGCAGACTATAGCTGTGCCCCTTGTCCTCTGGTACCCACGGGGGATTTAGGTAGAGGGAAATGTCACAGATTGTTGGTCTCATTGAAAGGAAGAGAGAAAGGATTTGGACTCAGGACTGTCTGGCTTGCATCTCAAATGTATGCCTTTGGGCAAGTCTTTTACTGCCTCTGGGAATTAGCTAATTTGGGGAGATGCATTCCCTTTCTGGCTGGAGCAGCAGGAATACAGAAATAAGAAAAGTTATTAAATATAAAGTCTCATGAGGCTGAAAATAGGAGCTTGTGCAGGTGTTTGGGCAAGAGTGGTGAGTATTGTGGTGATCTGAAACTCTTGTCCCATAAAATAAGTGTGCCCGCTGAATCTGCCTGGGTCCATTACTAAAGAAAATACTTTCTCCTTCCTGAGTTGACTGCTGCTGGGCTCCACCCAATCTTACAATCTGGTGTGACATTTCTGGTTTAGGATGAACAGCATTGTCACACAATTAATTGATGTGCCATGGACAGGTCTACTGGGGCCTGCGCTATGCTTAGAACTACTTGTTGAAAAGTAAAAAGTTGTTTTTGAGAAGGGCCAAATGATCCTGGAAGTACCTGGATGTCTATGCTATGAGTCTTCCTCTGGACTTGCCAGAGTGTCCACAACGTCCTTCCTGGACACAGATGCATGTACCACCAGACGATAGGAAAGGTCATAGGCCCACAAGATAGGGCCACCTGCATCGAGACCTAAACCTGATAGAGTCCCTCCTGGCTCTGCATCCACTCTACACTAGTGACTTCAAAATTAGCTGATAAACGGAATGGTGTAGCTTATCCAAGTGTGGAATGTGTTGTCTCAACACTCAACACTCAACAAGGTACTGTGCTTCAACCTCAGTGGTCGGAGGTACGAGATTCAAGCACTTGGCCTTTACCTCGGAGAGGGTGTGCCCACATTCCTCAGATATCTGGACCCCTGACATAGCCACCAGGGAGGGGGGGGGCACATGAATTTTTGTAGAGTTTGCATCCCACTGTTGGAGCACATGTGTTTTTGCAAGTTAGTGAAGTCCTCACCATTTCTCATACATCGTCTGCAATTAACAGGATGAAATTGATAAAGTATGGCCTGGCGGGATGCTCTGGGGGATGTTTATAAAAGGCACTGTAGCAGAGAACAGGGACTTAACACAGCCCTGGGCCAAGACTGAGGATGTGACCAGCTCTTCACTGCCAGTGAAAGCAAAGTCCACCAGAGGACTGCATTACTTCATATGCCATGCCCCCTGCTGGTAGACCTTGTATTTGGCCAAGCATGGGGTAAGTGCTTTCAAAACCTCCACATAGCCAGAAGAGAGAGACTTAACATAACCAGCAAAGAATGGGGCCCAGTGGGGGGATTCTTCTGACAAACTTAATTTTTGAGTATTTAAGGAATAGGAATGCCCCATAATGTGCATATCTTCTTCCTCTTAGATCTGAAGTGTTTCTGCCTCTCAGAGTCTTATATCAGAGTCTCTGGGTGTGTGGCATGAACACACTGGACCCACTGAATGCAGCAAGATGGTGACTGCATCACAGCTTCTTGGCCTTCTGCTCCTCTGGGTTCCAAGTGAGAATATTTGGACAAAGGAGGTTAAGGTGGTGGTACGATTTTCCATCCCTGATTTTCTGTTCGCATTGGAAACCCTTCCATAGATGAATTTGGCTCATTTTAAAAATAAATAGTATTCTCTGTCCTACCTAACTAGATACTGGTGACTCCAATGTACATATCCTGAGGCTCTGCTAATGTTTCCTCTGTGGTTTCAGCCTCCCATGGTGAGATTGTGCTGACCCAGTCTCCTGACATCCTGTCCATAGCTTTAAAAGAAAGAGTCACAATCAACTGCCAGGCCAGTCAGAACATTAACAAGTGGTTAGCCTGGTATCAACAGGAGCCAGGGAGAGCTCCTAAGCTCCTGATCTATGAAGCATTGAAGTTGGAAACTGGGGTCCCGTTGCGGTTCAGCAATGGTGGGTGGGACAGACTTCACTTTAACCATTAGCAGCCTGGAGCCTGAAGATGCTGGGACCTATTACTGCCAACAATATAGTAGCTACCCACCCACAGTGTTACAGGTCAGAAAATAAACCACCAGGGATGTAGATGTGAGGGGCTGGGCTGCCCCCGCTGCTCCTCTGATGCCTGCACCTGCTCAGACAGTTTCTCAGAGGCAGCCCCACTTTGGACATCACTAGGGGCTTTGGGAGAAGGACAAGGAGGCTGCTCGATCCCCTGCCTGACTTCCCTTCCCCCCAGATCACTACACTTGAGGAGTGTGGGTGATGGCATCCACCGGGGTTTATACAGAAAAAGAGAAGCCACTCTTGGTATTCCAAGCAGCAATTGCTTCCTCTAGGGAAGTAATGTCTAAATGTCACTCCTCCAAAGGCCTGGGGATATAATAGGGGAAATAAACGCTAGAAACATTGATTCCTCAGTGAGTCCCTATAAGTCAGAGAATTTATACCACTGAGATGCAGGCTGCCTGACCACATGGTCCTCGGGCCTGTCTAGGAGGGCCAGGGATGGAGGCGCTGATGCTCTAGCCACCACAGACCCTCCCCGGGTGATTCTCCAGTCCCTCGCTTATCACTCACCTGCTTGTAGGTGCTGATGGAAGGCATTGAATCCTCCTCTTCTGACCTCCAGATCTAGAATATGGTGCTTCGTGAGCAACTCCGTAAGGAACCATAGAGGAAAGGGGGCTCTGGGAAATGTGCTTCCAGAAGTGATGGTGGTGACGGGGAGCTAATAGAAGACAACCTGGGATGGTCACTGTTTTTACATCTCTCAGAAGTTGGCCAGTTGGGGGAAGGCCCCAGAATATGTTTGAATATGCTTCTAGCTACCATCATTAGGTCTGAATTCATAACAAGGAGATTTTGTTAAGTAACTGAGGGCACAGAAGAATGAGGCAATTGTGTCATGTATACAGAAATAACTTGACAATGAAGGACTTTTGTGATTAAAAAAAAACTAAATGTGGATGAAGCATTGTTTTTTCTTAATATAAGAATACCTCATTGCTTAAAATTCTCTATAAATGAGAGCATCATCGACAACCCTGAAAGCTTGTGACAAATGCAAAATAGCTGTCTCCACCTGATATCCACTCACATGGCTCTCCATTTTAACAAGATGGCAGGAGAGCTGTATAAGTTTTAAGGTTCTCTGCTGTAGAGCGTTTTTACTTCCCCTAAAGTAGTCTTTCTTTACTTTTCGATTTTTGTTTAAGACATTTCTATTGAAAGCCACCTGTTGAATTAAAGCCACATGTAGAAAATGCCTCCAATTTTACTTTCTTTTTCATACAAAATTAAATTACAAACTTCTTTGTAGACTGTAAAGATTGAAAAATATAAATATTTGGAAACAACATGACCATGTACCTGAAAAATTAAATAGAATAATGATCTGTGGCAATTTAAAGAATTATGAAGACCACAGCAAGAATAAATCAAAATCATATGCAATTCTGTCAGAATAACTGGACATAGATTTGTTTGTTTTGTGGCTTCTGTACCCTCCTACAGCTTGCCATGAGAATGATGTGCCATGGGGAGTCACCACAGTCTGTCTTGGCCCCAGATCAACCACAATCCATAAGCTGGAGAACCATTCATCTCCCTGCAGAAGAACCACACAGCTGAGCCCTGTGTGCATTTATCCAAATTATTGTCAACATGAACATCCATGACTACAGAGACAAATGCTTAGTATGACAAGCCACTGAGTTTTTGACTGGTTTGTTAAAATAGTGTGTAAAATCTGACTAACACAGTTTTTACACATCTTCACATAGGAATTGACAGGTTTTATTAAACACAATGGCATAAAAGGAGTACTTGGAAATCCATTCATAAGAAGATACAAAACAAAGAAATGTTTTTAAAAATATTTGAATTAAGAGTGTAAAATCACCCCATTGTAGAAACATGTAACAGATTACTTCGAGTAATGGTGACAAATTGTGTAGATCATTCAGACTTATTAAATGTGATTAAATCTAACGTTCACTCATATATATTCGTTCATATATATGTGAATGTATGTCTATATGCATATATATGTATGATATACATACATGTAGATATAATTCTCACAAACAACTAACACCTCCATCAGTCTGACACACATAGAATCGTCAGGTTATGTCCCAGCTTTAATGAAGGATGGTTGGTAAACTGATGCCCCAAGCAGCTCTGACCCCCCACCCTCTTCCATAGGAATGTGGTTCACCGAAGACCCCGGAAAATGTCTGTCATAGGTGTAGGTGACCGCTAGACATTCAAACGGTTACCCAGTTCTTGCTATTCTCACCTATAGAATCTCTTCTTGAACTGCAGAGTCATGGCTGTGGATGCCAAGCATAAAAGCCAAGGGAGAGACACAACGTCTCACACAGAGCTAACAAGGAACCAGAACCCCTGATAGCAACTGTTTACACATCATGAGGAAGCCTCTATATGGGAAGGGGTCTTCTGAGCTTTATAGGAAAAAGATAATGTAGAGGAAACATTACAAAATGAAACATTATTCTTCTGTCCCATCCTCTTAGGAAGTGCTTCTCTAAGAAATTTCTTTATTGTTATGGAGTATGTGTGTGTATCTATTCGTCTGAATGTCTGTCTGTGTGTCTTTCTGGGGAGAGAGAGAGAAGTATGACCGATACTCACCAGATTGTAACAAATGGTGAGCACAAATGGCATCCTCACTGCCAGAAGCATAAATTCTGTCTTTGTCCCTATTCTCTTCCCCAGGACTATGAGTTCTCTACTTGCGAGTGAGAGATTCTTTCTGACCCCTGTAGGTTTTTTACATTCATCTTCACATAGAGTATAATACAGGAGGTCCCAGGATGAGTTTAATTCATTTTAAATCATTACTGAATTGTTTTAAACCATTAACCTGAAAGCACCAAATCCCAGAGACTCCTGAACCATCTCCAGTTCATACTGGGATCTGGAGATGATCCTCAGTCAATCAACTGGAGTGGGAGTGGGACCTGTTTCCTCCTGGTCATTAGCTGACCAAGCAGGATGGCCTTTCACCTCCCAGAATGGACTCTGGACACTCATATCTGTTTCGTCAGGGTCTCTGGAGCTTTCTCAGAAGGCAGGACTATGAGCACTGTGTCCTGCCACAGATCCTGATTATCGCAGGGAGATCCTGCTTCCCACGAAGGCAGTAGGGAATTTGTCTCTGTTAGTTTCCCTCCAAACACAGAAGTTACTTCCCTCCCAGGAGAGGGACCCGAGCCCTGCCTTTGGCTCTTTCCTCTCTGCCACACCCACCACGAGATTTGCATATTGTCCCCTGGGGAGGACCTTCCCTTGGAAGTCTGAGATAAAGGTCAGCTCTGAGCTTCTGTTTACTGACTAGGACTCATCAGTTCAGCTTCTCAAAACCAGGTTCCCTTCTCAGCTCCTGGGGCTGCTGATGCTCTGGGTCCCAGGTAAGAGCAGAAGGAGGATGAGGAAGGAGATTGGGGTGGGGAGGGTGAGCTGCCTGGGTGCTGTTAGTCCCTATGTGTACTCTGTTCAGGGGTGAGATTGCCCTCAAATAGGGGAATTTAATTTTGAGATCCGTGAAAATTATGAGAAATTAAAGGGAACAAAGAACAGTGCTTTAGTGAGATGTTGAAAGAAAAAACTGTGGCCATTCTGTGCCCTCCAATTCTTGGGTTATCCATGGAATTTGGATATATTTAGAGTATGAATCAAATCACAAAATATGATTTAGCCTATCATAAATGAAATTTAAATTGTTAATAATGGCTCATAATATTTCTCCATAACCTGTACTTATGTCTCATTATTTTAGGATCCAGCAGGGAGGTCGTACTGACTCAGACCCCACTCTCGCTGTCCATCACCCCCGAAGTCGGCCTCCACCTCCTGCAGGGCTAGTCAGAGGCTCGTACACAGTGATGGAAACACCTATTTTACTTGGTTCCAGCAGAAGCCAGGCCAGTCCCCACAGGGCCTGATCTACAGAGTTTCCAACCATTTCACTGAGATGCCAGACAGGTTCAGTGGCAGCAGGTCAGGGACAGATTTCACCCTGAGAATCAGCAGGGTGGAGGCTGACAATGTGGGGGGTTATTACTGTGGGCAATTTACACACGATCCTCCCAGAGTGGTTCAGCCCCAAGCACAGACCTCTCTGTTTGGCGGTCCCCACTGGGCACGTGTGTGTCAGCACTGGGAGCAGGCACAGCAGAGGCTCTGAGCCGGCATCAGAGGCAAGTGCTGGGGAACGCAGGGCAGTAACGTGCAGCTGAGTGCTCTGGACCGAGTCCTGGGCCCTGGGAGGCAACATCCTCAGTGGGGTATAACCAGCTCTGGAACGGACGAGAGCAGCCTGTGGGCTGAGCAGTGAGCTGCCAGGGAAAGCCACCCTGAACCTCATCATGGCCCTCCCGGCCTGTGTGCATGTGTCAGGGACTGTTACTCAGGCTGAGCATCAGAAACCTGAGCCATTTATGTGAAAGCACAGCTACATACATTTGGAGCTAAACACGTTTGCCATATTGTTAGTAAGAGACTATTCAGTATTGCTCGGAATTTATTATTTTTTATTTTCCCACTTTATGAACCTCCACTTTCCCAGTTAGAGTAATGGCTCTGTTATGATGTTATCTAGATAGTATTCCATACACACTATCCCTACAGGAAATATACATGAGAAAAATTAGTAAAATGGTTTAGTGGTCAAGCAGCCAAATAGGCTATTGTAGTAAGTTCATAGCAAATATAAGCTCCTCCTTCTGTTGAGAAGTAGTTAGCATATACATACATATGTTGAAATACTACTCAGCCAAGGAAATGGTATTTTGTTATTTGCAACAACATGGATGGACCTAGAAAGTATAATGCTAAGCAAAACAAGTCAGACAGAGAAAGACAAATACCATATGTCTTCATTTATATGTAGAATCTACAAACAAATCAAACAAATAAAAAACCCACAAAAACAACTGACCCATGAATAAATAGAACCTTGACACGATACATTAACATTGTTCAAATGTGCACTCAACTGTTACCTCTCTTATTCACAGAACAGACAATTTCAATAAGGATCGAAGATACTAGTGTTCCCTTTAGTTTTCTTTCCTCTCCTTCTCTCATGTGCCTCAAACTTTCCAGAGAAAAAGCGAACATATAAATAAATAAACAATCAAGCTATCTCACATTGAAGCAGTGGAAGGATATTTTAACTGATGAGAAAGCTGTAGGACTTCATGAGAAATCCTCAGGACAGAAGTTCCATCCCTCACAGGAGACGCTTTGGGGTTGGGGATGCAAATTTCTACACAAAACGAAGAGTTCATTACAATGGAGGGATTATGAGGTGGCCTGTGGTCAAAGGGAACTTCTGTCTCACTTTTCCCAATCAGACTGGGATGACTGGGGCCCCAGCCCAAGGATTACAACTGATACAAGAACAACCTTCAAAGTCAACATAAGACATTGCTCCCACTTCTCCCCAGGACGCAGCAGAATCTCAGACACTCTACAAAATGTATTTACATGTACATTGATTCCAAGGAAAAACAAAGAAATGAAATGATGATATTGGGAAGGAATTCAGATTACACATATGGAGATCAGGGCTTTGAAGGATCTAGATCATTGAAGTTCAAAAACAACCCGCTTCACATGGTTGAGAAGTAACTTATAAAGTCAGAAGATCAACACATTCATATGTATTTGTGAGCCACTTGGCACCGAAATTATTCTCTGTGAGTTCATCCTCTAGAGGGTGATAATTTGCAGTTCTTTAGAAAAGGGGACCCATTGGGGCTCCTGGGTGGCTCAGTGGGTTAAGCCTCTGCCTTTGGCTCTGGTCATGATCTCAGAGTCCTGGGATCAAGCCCCACGTTGGGCTCTCTGCTCGGCAGGAAGTCTGCTTCCCCTTTCTCTCTGCCTGCCTCTCTGCCTACATGTGATCTCTGTTTGTCAAATAAATAAAATAAAAATCTTTTAAAAAAAGAAACGAAAGAAAGAAAGGAAGGAAGGAAGGAAGGAAGGAAGGAAGGAAGGAAGGAAGGAAGGAAGGAAGAAAGAGAGAGAGAGAGAGAAAGAAAGAAAGAAAGAAAAGGCGACCCATTTCAGTCACAGGTCCCAAGAAGCTACTCAATAGACCTCCCGTTGGGGAAGCTCTCTCTGCTGGATGCCTTCATCTCAGTCCTCAGGCTAGGATAAGCTCATCTTTTTTCAGAAAGAACTTCCATTTGGGCTCAGTCAGGATACAGGTCTGTTGTCCATCAACTTGGCCAAAGCACTATGAGTTCGAGCTGTTTGGCTTGAGAACATTTATAGATCAAGTCCTACAGAATGTATAATAGGATCACACTCCCCATCCACACATCCTGATCCCAGAATAATGGACTCACACAACAGAAGCATTAAGAGAACTGCCCCAAGGGACACAACTCACACCCTAGCTTCCAGTTTTATGGATTCCAAATGGACGTCCCCCTGGCAAAGAGACAAAAGTGCAATAAAACCCACCTGTGTGAGTCCTTCATCATTCAGGCGATGGTGGTCAAGATTAGAGACTCCAGAGTCCTTTTCCCACCTGGACCTCATGGATGTTCTACTTACACCCCTTACAGATGCCAGTGATTTCTGTGTGGTGTACCCCAACCTGCTCGATAGGGTCCATTTCACTGTCCAGGATACAACACAGTTTGTAAAGATGAAGGACACAAACACTCCTGGACAGAGTTAGGACTGCTCTTCCTTCAGTCTACAGGGAGTACAAGAAAACTTCAAAGCCTTTAGACGAGAAAGAAATCTTTATAAGATTTTGCATTTTCTGGATATTTTAAGGCAAGGCATTATGAGATATGTAACCAAACAGAAAAGGAGACTTGTAAAGTTTTCATGTCATTTTGTAGGAAATAGTAATATTTTTGAAATTCAAGAATTCTTAGGAATACTTTGTAAAAAAAAAAAAAAAAAAGAAGAAGAAGAAGACGACTTCCAACTGATACACAGTAAATAAACATGACAGATGAATAATTTATGGCCATATATTCACACATTGAGGTTTCACATATGATAAGGGGTAATGGGATTCTGATTCTCTTTTTTTTTTTTTTTTTTTTTTTTAGTGTACTTGACTCACAGCTTTAGATAATGGAATTCTTACCTTAACATCTGTAATAATCGTTTTTCAAACTCACCTTAAGATTTACAGTACTGCCTTGTATTTTTCATTTGTTTTTGTCCTGATTTTTTTCTTTTTTCACTGACTTATCTTTCTGAATTCACTCACTAGCAGGATTCATTAGGAAGGCTGGCATTTTCAAGAGTAAGATTCAGGATTGCACTGGCTAGCACAGAAATCACAAAAAAGGTCAAATAAAATGCTAGCTAGTCAACTCTGGGACATGGGCTCTTCTACTTCTACTTCTTCCATGGTTTATCATCACCTAAGTCTCCATCCTGAGATCAGGGTTTGCTTTCGATACTCTTTTTACACACTAACTCTGTTAGATTTTACAAAAAAATCTAACTCTTGGAGGATTTCCTAGAAGATATTCAGACTGAGCTTTTCTGGTATCATGCCTGAAATTGTATGTATTCAGTTATTTTTCAAGTCAGTATGACTTTGGATTTAAATTACTGGAGATCTAAATCCTTCTCCAGGATTTTGTTTGCAGAATGGTGACTTGAGTTGTGAGGTAATTTGAAGTAGATTCAATTCTCAAAATGATTCAATATGACATAATGTTAAGCTGACACATGAAGAACCATCAGTTTATGTCCCTATTTTAGTGAAGGGTCTCACATGTACCATATGGTGTGTGTATCTCTCACTATCTGCCTACCTCTCTTTCTATCTATTTATGTATCTATCTCTGGGGAGAGAGAGCAAAACAGGACGGGATACACACGATATTATAACAAACGGTTACCACAAACTTCATACTCACTGCCTCAAGCATAAAATTCTGTCTTCTCTCCTATTCTCTTCTGCAGGACTACGAGTTCTCCTCCTGTAAGTGAGAGATTCTTTCCTACCCCGGTAGATTTTTTACATTCATCTTCACACAGAGTATAATACACGAGGTCCCAGGATGAGTTTCATTCATTTTAAATCATTACCGAAATGTTTTAAAACATTAACCTGGAAACAGCAGATCCCAGAGACTCCTGGACCATCTCCAGTTCATCCTGGGATCTGGAGATCGCCGGCTAATCAGCTGGTGTGAGAGTGGGACCTGTTTCCTCCCACACATTAGCTGACAAGAATCCAAGCAGGATGGCCCAGCCAGAAATGGATTCTGGACATGTGTGCCTGTATCGTCGGGGTCTCTGGAGCTTTCTCAGAAGGTAGGGCTATGAGCACTGTGTCCTGCCTGACACAGATCCTGATTATCACAGGGAGATCCTGCTTCCCACAAGGCAGTAGGGAACTTGTCTCTGTTAGTTTTCCTCCAAAAACAGAAGACATTTTAAGTTACTGCTCTCCCAGGAGAGGGACCTGCACCCTGCCTTTGGCTCTTTCCTCTCTGTCACACCCACCATGGGATTTGCATATTGTCCCCTGGGGAGAACCTTGCCTTAGAAGTCTCAGATAAAGGTCAGCTCTAAGCTTGTGTTTACTTACTGGGGTTCATCAGTTCAGCTTCTCAAAATGAGGTTCCCTTCTCAGTTCCTGGGGCTGCTGATGCTCTGGGTCCCAAGTAAGAGCAGATGGGGGAGGAGATGGGAGATTGGGGTGGGGAGGGTGAGCTGTCTGGGTTCTATTACTTCCTACGTGTGTTCTGTTCAGGGGTGAGATTACCTTGCAAGAGGGGAATTTAATTTTGAGATCTGTGAAAATTATGAGGAAACTAAAGGGAAAAAAGAAGAGTGATTTAGTGAGATGCTGGAAAAAAAACAACAACAACAACAAACAAACTGTGGCCACTCTGTGCCCTGCAATTCTTGGGTTATCCTTGGAGATTGGATATATTTAGAGTAGGACTCAATTTACAAAATGTGGTTTAGCCTAACATAAATGAAATTTAATATAAGAAATATGGCTTATAGTATTTCTCCATAACCTGTAGTTATCTCTCATTATTTTAGGATCCAGTGGGTAGATCATGATGACACTGACCCCACTGTCCCTGTCCACCCCCAAAGAGCTGGCCTCCATCTCCTGCAAGGCCAGTCAGAGCCTTGCACACAGTAATGGAAACACCTACTTGAGTTTGTTCCAGCAGAAGCCAGGCCATTCCCCACAGGGCCTGATCTACAGGGTTTCCAACCGTTTCACTGGGGTCCCAGACAGGTTTAGTGGCAGTGGGTCAGGGACAGATTTCACCCTGACCATCAGCAGGGTGGAGGCTGACGATGTGGAGGTTTTTTACCACAGGCGATTTACACATGATCCTCCCACAGTGGTTCAGCCCCAAGCACCAACTTCTCTGTTTGGCAGTCCCCACTGGGCATGTGTGCTGCTGGAGCGGGGAGCGGGCACAGCAGAGGCTCTGAGCTGGCGTCAGAGGCAGGTGCTGGGGAACCCAGGGCAGTAACCTGCAGTTGAGTGCTCTGGACTGAGTCCCGGCCACTGGGTGCCAACAGCTTCAGCCAGGCACAACCAGCTGTGGAAGGGACACGATCAGCCTGAGGTCTGAGTGGTGAGTGTTAGGTCCCCCATAATGGGTCCGTGATCAAAGGAGCGAGACTGATACAAAGCGAAGGTCAAGCAAAGCTTAATTTCGTGCCAAGCATCGAGAATCAAACCAACCGGCCCTGGCCATGTCTTTCAAAGAGTCGACCCCTCCCTGCCTTACTGACTAACTTTAATAGAGCAAAGGCCATGTGGTTGGGGCTGGCCACACACAGGTGGCCAATGAGATTGTAACACACAGAGAAAGCTGCACAGTCATGCTAGGTCACACACGGTGGCCAATTGAATTACAATTTACCCTAGTAAATATTTCAACTAGCCTATCACCTTGGTCAGAATTGGCACCCAAAAGGTGGGACCCACACTCCTTGGTAGCTAGGGAGACAGTATGCATGCCCCACTGACTGGATGTCTCCACCTGGCCTTTCCCGCCCTTGTATTTGGGCTTTGTTACTTGGGACTGGTAAGTTCCCTGAGGGCGGTCAGGGTCAGTTTACGTTTTACTGCATAAACAACCAAATGACTGTTTAACCAAATGGAATCGCTCTGGCTAAATAGGCCCGCACAGTGAGCTGCCAGGGAGAGCTGCACTGAACCTCACTCTGACCCTCCCGGCCTGTGTGCATGGGTCAGGGACAGTTACCCAGCCTGAGCATCAGAAACCTGAGCCATTCATGGGACAACAACAAGTTCCATACATTTTTGAGCTAACTAATTTTGTGATATTTTCAACAGAATAATATTTGGTATCATTCAGAAATTAGTACGTTTTTTATTTCCACTCTCTCACTTTCTTCCTTTCCCAGTTACACCAACTGCTCATGTACAATGTTCCCTATGCAAAAAGGATATCCATTTTCATACAACATACATAAAAACATCATTCAAATAGACTCCAGTTTTAAACATAAAACCCCAAAACTTTAACCCTATACAAGAAAATACATAACAGAATATATGGAGATAGGAGAACAGGGTAGGAAGATCAGATCCAGGAAAGCATATCTGGTTTCCATTCCTAATTCTTCTGATCAAGGAAAGGGTCCTGAAAGCAGTAACTTCCAATCACATCAATTATAGAGCTATTCGGGCACCATAAAATGAAACCAAAACCCACAGTCTTGAGCCCCCACACTAGGACCTTACTAGTACCTTACTAGAGTAACCCTGGGGAAGGAGGTTCAGCAGCACCGGGCACATGCCAGCCCCACACACAGCACCTTGACCTCTCAAGGCTGACCCCAGTGTTCTTGTCTCGACACAAGGAGGGGCTTGATACTCATGATAACCTCTCTTTGTCCTTTAAGGTAGGTCGACTGTACAAAAATTGTAGCATTCAAAGCAACGTGACGAGATATCCTGTGGCCTTGGGGTGTGAGAGGTAAGAAGGAAATAAATCTCAACCACAGATAATTCCATAAAAAAATGGAGGGGAATTTGGGGATTGAGAAACAGTACTTAACCACAGTACTTCAGTTACTTAAAGTTGCTGTCCCTGGAAATTCTTCCCATTGGGGGCTCAAAGGGATCCTAAAAACTACCAAATTCCTTCTAACCATTTCTCAGGATCGTCCCAGTCCTCGCCCTGTGTATCCCTTCATCTAGCTCTTTGACTGGATCCTTTCTCATATCCCTTAGTAAACTGGTAAACACAAGTAGGTTATTCTCTGAGTTCTGTGAGCTGCTTTAGGAACTTAATCACACCTGAGGAGGGAATCGTGGAACCCCTTGTCTTCAGCTGGTCGACGACAGGGGCTCCTTCTCTGTGCCCTCACTCCCATTAGATGATGACACTCCTCCCATCCAAGTACTAACCAGGCCCGACCCTGCTTAGCTTCCGAGATCAGACGAGATCGGGCGCATTCAGGGTGGTATGGCTATAGACTAGATGATGACACTCCTGATGGGCTAGTCCTTCTCAAGCTAGGGTCTCCATGCCACTCTGTAGAGCCACAGGCAGCAGTTCTGGAGGATGAAGTGTGGACACGAAGCCACTGAGAGCAGACCCAGACCAGGAGGCTGTGCCCCTGAGGAAACTCCCTCTTGAAAGTGCTTGGTGTCCTCCACACAGCTGGTCAGGGACCACCACTTGGCTACTGTGCACTGGAGCTTCTCCACCCCTGGGTGGTTCCTTGTACCCAGTGTCTGGGACAGTGGTGACACCCCCTCCACAATGTGCAAGGACAGCAGTCTCCTCCCTAAACATACATATGGGATGGATATAGACCCAGATCTGAGGTCTTCCCTTAACAAAGCTAAAGTCATTTTTCTTTCCTGTCACAAACTTTAAAATTCCTTCAATAAAAATCCAAACTCCCAGAGTGATGACAAAAATAATGTGATAGACTGTCTATACATTCCATAAAGACTGTATGTGAAAATAAAAATAAAAATAAAATAAAAGGGGGCGCCTGGGTAGCTCAGTGGGTTAAAGCCTCTGCCTACGGCTCAGGTCATGATCTCAGGGTCCTGGGATTGAGCCCCGCATCGGGCTCTCTGCTCAGCGGGAGCCTACTTCCTCCTCTCTCTCTCTCTGCCTGCTTCTGTGCCTGCTTGTGATGTCTCTCTCTGTGTCAAATAAATAAATAAAATCTTTTAAAAAATAAATAAAAATAAAATAAAATAAAATTGAAAGTGAGGGAATCTGAGGAGAAAGGAGGAACCACTATGAAAAGACCGGTGTCTCTGGCAGGTGCATCACTTGTGCATGATGGTACAGCAGGAGAGGAATTGATGATATCTTGGGTAAGGATCTGACCCTTGTGCCCCCAGTCAGGTCCACTCTGGAGAGCGAAAACACAGGGTTGGACCCCAGGGGGGCTGGCTTATGTTTTTGTTCTACTGCCTCCCAGCTCCACTCCCCCTCTGCCCAATCCTGCATTCTCTTTCCAGAGTGATGTCAAGAACATTCCCCAGCCAGTGTCACACATGCTATACTCGATGTGAGTCTGCTTTCCTCAGAAAAACGCCTGTGCCCAGTGAGGTCAGAGAGTAGCACAGACCACATGGTCAGAATAACCTGCACAGGCAGAAGCTGTCCATTTTCCAAAATAGACAGGGACAGAATGATGTCAGAAAGAGAGAATGTGGCAGTAGATAATTGAGCACATGTTATGACAAGTTAAGTCAATGTGCTGACCCTAAGAGGATGTTGGCTCTCTAACTGGAAAACTCAAGCTCAGGGTTCCTGAAGCCCAAAGTTGCAGCTTCTGACTCAGTTCCTGGACCTAAGTCAGTTGCTACTCCCAAGCACCTTGACTCAGGGGAAAGCCAGGTCTCAAAAGAAAGACCTTTAGGTTTCACCTTAAATGTATTGAGAAAATCTAGCTTCCTTATTTTTCCTAAGGAACTCGGGGCTTGGAGCTTGAGCTCAGAATGTGTCCTCTCTGCCTTGATGAGAGAGTTCTCTGTTAGAAGGACACATGGGGGATGGCATTGCTCTGGTGAATGAGACAAGGGAACAAGATTTCCACAGAGAAAAAGCAAACATACAAACAAGGAAACAATCCATCTCAAATTAAAGCAGTGGAAGAATATTTGTTAACTGACAAGAAAGCTGTAGGAGTTCATGAGACCTCCTCAGGACAGAAGTTCCCTCCCTCACAGGAGACACTTTGGGGTTGGGGATGCAACTGCTACACAGAGTTAAGAGTTTATTAAAATGAGGGATTAGGAGGTGGCCTGTGGTGAAAGGGAACTTCTGTGTCACTTTCCCTGATTAGAGTGTGGTGACTGGGGGCCCTGCCCAAGGATTAGCATCGATACAGGAATAACCTTCACATCTGACATAAGACATTGCTCCCATTTCTTCACAGGACTCACGTGAATTTCAGCTCTAGAAAATTTATTTCCCTATTTAGTTATTCCAAAAACTGCAAAGAAAAGAAATGACAATATTGGGAAGGAATTCAGATTATGTATACAGAGATCAGGGCTTTCAAATAACTTATAAAGTCAGAAGATCAACAGATTCACATATATATGGGAGCCTCCTGGAGCCAAAACTATTCTCTGTGAGTTCATCCTCTAGGGGTGAATATTTGCAGTTATTTAGAAAAGGCGACCCATTTCAGTCACAGGTCCCAAAAATCTACCCAAGAGACCTCCTGTTGGGGACGCTCCCTCTGCTGAGTGACAGAGAACTTCCATTTGGGCTCAGTCAGGACACAGGTCTGTTGTCTCTCAACTTCACCAAAGCCTTTTAAGTTTGTGCTGTTTGGCTTGAGAAAATGTATAGATGAAGTTCTACAGAATGTGTAATAGCACCACACTTCTCATGTACACACCCTGACCCCAGAATAATGGACTCACATAACCAGAGCAGCAAAGATCGCCCCAAGGGACACAAATGACACACTGGCTTCCAGTTTTATGGATTCCAAAGGACGTCCCCTGGCAAACAGACAAAAAATTCAACGAAACCCACCTGTGTAAGTCCTTGCTCATTGAGGTGACGGTGGTCAAGACTAAAGATTCCTAGAGTCCTGTTCCACACCTGGACCTCATGGAGGTTCTTCTTACATCCCTTACAGATGCTGATGATTTCTGTGTGGTGTGAAGTGACCAACGCTGATGAAGTCACTTTTATTGTCCAGGGTACAAAAAAGTTCCTACGTATGCAGGAGATAAAGACTTAGGAATTAGGAACACTCTTTCTTCAGTCTACAGATAGCAGAGAAAAATTTCAAAGCCTCCTCTGTCAAGAAAGAACTTTTAGGGGCACCTGGGTGGCTTAGTGGGTTAAAGCCTCTGCTATGGCTCAGGTCATGATCCCAGGGTCCTGGGATCGAGCCCCACATTGGGCTCTCTGTTCAGCAGGGAGCCTGCTTCTGCCTCTTTCTCTCTGCCTGCCTCTCTGCCTACTTGTGATCTCTGTCTGTCAAATAAACAAATAAAATATTAAAAAAAAAAGAAAGAAAGAAAGAGCTTTTAGAAGGTTTTGCATTTTTTAGGTATTTCAGGGCAAGAAATTATGAGATAAACAACCAAACACAAAAGGGGACTTTTAAAGTTTTCATGTTAAGTTTTGCAGGAAATAGTAATATTTTTGAAGTTCAAGCATTCTTAGAAATACGTTATATAAAACATAGTTTCAAAACTGATACACAGTAAATAAACATGATGGATGAATAATTTTGAGCCACATTTCCATACATTGAGCTTTCGCGTAAGATAGTGGGTAATGTGATTCTGATTTTCTTTGGTATATTTGACACACAGTGTTAGATATTGTGGTTCTTAATTTAACATGTGTAATGAATAGTTTTCAAACTCAAGATTTATAATATTATCTTATATTTTCCTTTTTGTTTTTTTCCTGATTTTATTCATTTTCAGTGGTTTAACTTTCTGAATCACTCACCAGCAGGATTCATTAGGAGGGCCGGCATTTTCAAGAGTAAGATACAGGATTGCTTGGCTAGTACTCTGAGAAAAGATCAAGGGAGAAAACACATGGAAGAGTAGATAAAATGACAGGGGACGGCAGGGGGACCTGTTTCCTCCTGGACATTAGCTGACAGGAATCCAGGCAGGGGGAGCAGTGGGCAGTGCTCCCGGTGGTTCCAGCAACTGCGTTCTGCTCTGGGTCTGTTCATCTGGGCAGGAGCTACTTTGGGGAAGGGCTTGCAGGGCTCAAGGATCAAGGGACTTTGTTCTTTGAAAGCTTCCTTTCTTGATGACACAAATCCCAAACCTCAGGAATTCTAAAATAAAAATTCTCTTGCAGGCCTGCAACGGAATTCATCCGCGGGATGGACCTCAAATCCTATCTCTAATAAACACTCTGAAGTAGGCAAAAAAAGGGAACCCACATCCAAGCAAACACTACTAATACTACTAATACTGCTACGACTAATACTAGTATTGCAAATACTAGTACTACGAACGTTAGTACTAATATATCAGGCACTACTACTGTAATGCTACAACTAATAATAAAAATAATAAACATCAACAACTACACTGTCAACTGCCATTGAGTGAAATCTTGAGGACTTACTATGTATCAAATATTGCACAAAGGACTCATTCACCTAGCCCAATTCATCTCACAATTAACCCCTAGAGATGAGAAATTAGGGGTTCTCAGAGTTTACATTACTCAACGTGCCAGTGCTTGTAAAGGAAAAAGACTGAAAAAGAATCTGTTGTTTTGACTCCATAATTTCTACTCATTATTTAACTACATTCATTTAAAAAAAAATTAGTACAACTAAAAACAGGTCAAGGCAGAGACTGTCTCTAGCATCCCAAAAGCTCCATCAGTCTCTTTCCCTATCAATTCCATGCCTACCCCCCACACACATATCAC
Source organism: Eira barbara (assembly GCA_020311275.1). Taxonomy (NCBI): domain Eukaryota; kingdom Metazoa; phylum Chordata; class Mammalia; order Carnivora; family Mustelidae; genus Eira; species Eira barbara. The sequence goes on from JAHRIG010000060.1 coordinate 16,502,603, forward strand.
GAGAGGCCACCCATCTTCTGTTTTCTATCCACGTCGAGCAGATATTCTCTGACTTTGAACTTCATGTAAGTGGAATTATACAGTATGCACTTTTTTGATGTCTTGCTTCTTTGGATCGACATGTTCTTTGAACTTCATCTCTGTTGTTGGTGTGGCCATAATTCATTCTTTTCCTGGTGAACAGTTAACTATTACATAAATACATCACAATTTTTCGTTCACAAGAATACTACAGAAGTCTTGTAACATAATAGGAAAAGTGGGCAAGCCTCAGTGTATTTCAGGCATTTCTTAAGACAGTATCCCTTTTATTTTTAGATCATCTTTGCACACATTACACAGCGTGTGTCTAACAGAGAAAATATCCATGAAGCTATTCTTACCATCAATGCATACAACATACTTTTGTTTTCCATTTTATTATATTATACTCTGTTTTAATCTATTAGTCTAGCTTTTATTATTAAAACATATGATCATGACACTCATTCCTTAGGCCATGAACAGATAAAATCCTTCATTTTATAAAATACTGCCCTGGGGGATATTTCTCAGTGTGACATTTTATAGAGGCCCAAGGCCCACAAACCTGAAAGTATGTTACAGCAGGTTCCCGAAGGTAATAGGGATAATTTTTCCTTCCTGTGAGTCATGGGTCAAGTATTAAAGAACTACAGAAAAGAAGAAAAAGACAATATAAGGATTATGAAAGAAAGAAGAACAACCCATGATGTTTTAACCTTTTTTGGGTGAGGTTTTGATACTGGGTGGTAAAAAGAAACACAATGAACAGGTCTGGTAGGCTTGATGGAACCCCTGAGCAATTAGTATAGATTAAGACAAAATAATTCTATGTTTAGGAATTGTGAGTTGGTTTGCTAAAAAATAGCCCCAGATCTTAATGTGGTTGTGGATGAGACATACTTGGATTAGTCGTAAGTTTGTCTTCCACGTGTCTCTCTATGAGGTTCCTCAGTATACTTATGCTGACCATGATTATGGGAACACTGAACACAGTAGTTATAATTATAAAATAAAAAATAAAATATGTTTTCTGTTTGATACAGTGCAAAATACCCTACTTTCATTTCAACTACAAACAGAACCATTGTTGTCACAGTTTCAAAGACCCGGAAACTGAGACAGAGGGAAAGCAAGTGAACAGGATCAATATCACACTTCCAAAAGCAATGGAGCTTCATCCCCAGCCTAAATGGGGTGACTTCATGGACTTCTCTGATAATATGAGTACCTTTGGATGGATAATGTCTGACTGTCAGTTAGCTCTAACTCCTGATGTGATGACCATTTATGTGGAAGTTGGAGTATCATTGATAAAACTGCTTCCTTGAAATGTACAAAAAGGTTGGGAAAGCGAGAGTTGAATGGCTTCCGTTTTCTGCTCAATGGGCATGTGCCAAACACCATCTGGAGGAGTTTAAGTGATAGGTAAGGCAGGAGGACACAAGAGAGAAATCCTTCCCTCAGGCTGAGGCCTTGGCATCCTCTGCCATCACCACCTGGGGATGGGTTGCTCAAGGGCAGAGAAGAGGAAGTGAATGGTCTCAGGAGCTAGAAGCCCAGATGGTCCTTTGCAGCCCACCCTGCTCTCCAAAGCCCATATCAATGCCTGAGTCAGTGCTCTGGGGGGAGATCTGCCTCAGTTAGGACACAGATCCAACCAGGGAAGCCCCAGATATCTGCAACACATATAATCATCAAATAGCTTCTAATAAGCCTGGAACAGTAACTAGTACAAGTAAGGGGGGGGAGAAGAGCCACAATAAGCAATTATTTGTGCAAAGATGGTAAGTAATTACATACAAAGGGGGTAAATTTGATCAGTAATGCAGGAACTGCCCATGAAAATCTCACTGTGTTGTTGCCATGGCACAACCAGATGGGCTCATGTTGAGCAAACTGCCATGATTAAGTTGTGGTGAGGCTGAAGAGCTAGTGGACATTTCACATGCTGCTGATAAAAACGTGTATTGGCACATTTGTGTCGGAAAGTTGTTTGTGATTATCTACAAATGATGAATATACGCACACCCCGGGACTCAGTACTTTTTTACTCTGATATACCCAACAGAATTGAGAGTGCGTGTGCTCAAGGAAAGTCATGACAGCGTTGCTATGATAACTCCAAACTGGAAACAACCAGTTACTGATCTAGAATGGACCAGATGCTTCAATTATGGTATTTGCAAACATCTTTATCCCCTCCGTGCTTTATCTGAGTGGTAGTTTTGAAACCTGTGATAATTTCGAAATTACCGCCCAAATTACCAAAATTTCATGTGGAGTATTCTTCATGTCTTATCTGAAAAGCCATTTCATACCTCAAATTGATGACTATATTACTACTTATTATTTTTGTAAGCTTTATCACTGGACTTTAGTTCTATAATCTAGCTGGATTGGATTCTTGGACATGACACAGAGTAGGGGATCAAATTTCGTTTTTCTTTCAGTAAGAATGTCCACTTGAACCATCCCACTATATTAGAAAGAACATTCCTTTGTTAATTGTCTTAGGAGCCACCTGTCACAAATTAAGTATCCCCATAGACATATGTCTGTTCCAGGACTATGTTTCATTCCCCTGGTCTCTCTTATATCTTGGTGGTAATATTAGAGTGCCCTAATTACTGTGACTATAAATAAGTCTTTTCAAAAAAGGATTTCATTTATTTATTTGAGAAATTGCAAATGTGAGCTGTGGGTGGAGTGGCAGAGGGATAAGGAGAAGCAGACCCCCCACTGAGCAGGGAGCCAGACCCAGATCTCCTTCCCAGGACCCTGAGATCATGACCTGAGCAAAAAGGCAGATGCTTAACCAACTGAGCCACCCAGGAGCCCCATGTGTATTTAAATAAGTCTTAATAGTCAATGGAGTATTCTCTCAACATTGTTCCTTTTCAGAATTGTCTTGATTCTTTTCAGCTCAGAATTCCCCATACATTTTAAAATGTGCAAAAAAAAAAGTAACTGGGTTTTTATGGGAAGTACATTGAAACTAAGGGTCAATTTGTTGAGACCAACATATTGAGTCTTCAGATGCATGAAAGTGTTTATTCAGGTCTCCATTACTTTCTCTTAGCAAAGTTTTATTATCTTGGGTCTATATGATGAGTGGCCCCAGGTAGGTAACAATGCATGTCCTTTCATATGTACGTTCGGTTTACAAGTTTTTGTAATTGCCAAGACAATAACTTATCTTTGAAAAATGTTTGCTCTATGTCTGTTTCTATTACTAAAATTAGCCATGCAAAATTCAACACAAATACAGGACTTAAAGTAATCCACACGAATGTGTGCATGTATTTGGGTTTTCAGAGGAGGTACTTTGGGATGAATCATCAGTTTCTTGGAGAAAGATTCTGTCAGGCACATGTCTAATGTCATGAGACCCTCTGTAACTTCCAATCCCAGCTTCCATGGCAAGGACACTTGGAGTATCGCTTCTCTTCCACCTTCCTCTTCTCAGGCGGGGCACAGGGCAGCAGAAAGCACAGCAGCAGAGACAGAGATCCCAACTTGCTGTGAGATCCAACCTGCCCCTCCTCACCAGTCTGCTCTGGCTGGGACGCATGAAGAGCCGCTCAGCAAGGTGAGGACCAAAGCAGATTCACTTAGAGCAGAAACTGCACGGTCTGGATACAGACATGTTCTTCCTCCTTCTTCTATGTCAGCCACAGGATTGGATATACTTGAAGAGACATGCAGTCGTTTCCTGCACAGTGACAACTTCGGCCAAGCTGAGCAGGACACGGACAGGATGGTCCCTCCCCACACCATTCTAGCAGCTGCAAATGAAGCTGGAGCCATCCTAGAAGCAAAGCTGGGAAAATCCGAGAGGCACGAGAATACTGCAAACCAGAAATGTATTTAAGGAGGTGACAAAATATAAGAATTCAATCTCCTGCCGTTATTCCTTATCGCAAAGAAATTAGAGTGTAAAGCCTGAGTGAAGAAGTGTGAAGGTCATTATTTGAATATAAATAAAGCCTACTTCTTTCTTTGGCACAGCCTCCATAAGATCTCAGTAGAGCAGGGTTCAGAGAGCTCTCAGGTTGGTGAACACATCCACACTGGGAGACTGACACATCCCAGCGCCGTGGGGACAGAAGCTGCTGCACTCAGGTCCTCCCAGTCCCCGCTGTGTTTCTCTTCATCTATCTTTTCATCTGAACCTTTCTCATATTTTTTAATAACCTGGGAAACATAAGTAGGTGTATCTCCAAGTGATGTGAGCTGCTCTAGCAAACTAATCAGACCTGAGGAGGGAATCATGGACCCCGTGTCTACAGCTGGTCAGAGATAGAGGTCCCTTCTTTACTCCCATTAGATGATGACACTCCCAATGGGCTAATCCTTCTCATGCGGAGTCTCCATGTCACCCTGCAGAGCCACAGGCAGCTGCTCTGGAGGATGAAGTGTGGACATGAAGCCACTGAGAGCAGACCCAGAGCCAGGAGGCTGTGCCCCTGAGGAAACTCCCTCTTGAAAGTGCTTGGTGTCCTCCACACAGCTGCTCAGGGACCGCCACCTGGCTTCTGTGCACTGGAGCTTCTCCACCCCCCAGTGGTTCCTTATGCCCAGTGTCTGCAACAGTGGTGACACCTTCTCCACAATATGCTGGGACATCAGTCTCTTCCCAAAACATACACATGGGATGGATATAGACCCAGATTTATGGACTTCCCTGAAATAAATCTAAAGTCATTTTTCTTTCCTGGCACAAACTTAAAAAATTCCTCCAATAAAAAACCAAATTCCCAGAGTGATGACAAAACTAATGTGATGGACTCTCCATACATTCCATCGAGAACAAAAATAAAAGTGAAAGTGAGGGAATCCGAGGAGAAAGGAGGAAACACTATGAAAAGGCCTGCGCCTCTGGCAGGTGCATCACGTGTGCATGAAGGTACAGCAGGAGAGGAAGTGATGATATCCCGGGTAAGGATCTGACACATGTGCCCCAGTCAGGTCCACTCTGGAGAGGGACCACAGGGCTGCACCCCCCAGGGGGCTGCCTAAGCCTTTTGTTCTACTGCATCCCAGCTCCACTCCCCCTCTGCCCAATCCTGCATTCTCTTTCCAGATGGTGATGTCAAGAACATTCCCCAGCCAGTGTCACACATGCTATATTCCATTTCAGTTTGCTTTCTGGGGAACAATGCCTATGGCCTGTGACATCAGAGAGTAGCACAGACCACATGGTCAGAATAACCAGCATAGGCAGAAACTGTCCATTTTCCAAAATGCACAGAGACAGAATAATGTCAGAAAGAGAGAATGTGGCAATAGATAATTCAGCACATGTTATGACAAATTAAGTCATTGTGCTGACCCTCAGACTATTTTGTCTCTCAAACTGGCAAACTCTAGCTCAAGGTTCCTGAAGCCCAAAGTCACAGCTTCTGACTCAGTTCCTGGACCTAAGTCAGTTCCTACTCTCAAGCACATTGACTCAGGGGAAGGCCAGGTCTCAAAGGAAAGACCTTAAGGTTTTGCCATAGATGTATTGAGAAAATCTGGCTTTTTATTTTCCCTAAGGAACTCAGGGCTTAAGGCCTGAGCTCAGAATGTGTCCTCTCTGCCCTGATGAGAGAGTTCTCTGTTAGAAGGACACATGGGGGACAGCAGTGCTCTGGTGGATGAGACAAGGGAACAAGCTTTCCACGGAGAAAAAGCAAACACACAAACAAGGAAACAATCCATCTCAAATTAAAGCAGTGGAAGAATATTTGTTAACTGACAAGAATATTTGTTAACTGACAGGACAGAAATTCCATCCCTCACAGGAGACACTTTGATGTTGGGGATGCAAATTGCTACACAAAGGAAAGAGTTCATTACAATGGAGGGATTATGAGGTGGCCTGTGGTCAGAGGGAACTTCTGTCTCATCTTCCTCGATTACACTGGGGTGACTGGGGTCCTTCCCAAGGATTACAACTGATAGAAGAATAGCCATCAAAGTCAACATAAGACATTGCTCCCCATTGGCCACACTAATCCAAAAGAAAAGAGAGAAAGCTCAAATTAATAAAATGATGAATGAAAAGGGAGAGATCACAACTAACACCAAGGAAGTAGAAACAATTATCAGAAGTTATTATCAACAGTTATATGCCAATAAGTTAAGCAACCTAGATGGAATGGATGCATTCCTGGAAAACTATAAACTCCCAAAATCGAACCAGGAAGAAATTGACAACCTGAATAGACAAATATCTAGTAATGAGATTGAAGCAGTGATCAAAAACCTCCCAAAAAACAAGAGCCCAGGACCTGACAGATTCCCTGGGGAATTCTACCAAACTTTCAAAGAAGAAATAACACCTATTCTCCTGAAGGTGTTTCAAAAAATTGAAGCAGAAGGAAAACTTCCAGACTCTTTTTGTGAAGCCAGCATTACCCTGATCCCCAAACCAGGCAAAGACCACACCAAGAAGGAGAATTTCAGACCAGTATCACTGATGAATATGGATGCTAAGATTCTCAACAAGACCCTAGCAAACAGGATCCAATATCACATTAAAAAGATTATCCACCATGACCAGGTGGGATTCATCCCTGGGTTACAAGGATGGTTCAACATTCGCAAATCAATCAATGTGATAGAACAAATCAATAAGAGAAGAAAGAAGAGCCACGTGGTCCTCTCAATTGATGCAGAAAAAACATTTGACAAAATCCAGCATCCGTTCCTGATTAAAACGCTTCAAAGTATAGGGATAGAGGGAACATTACTGAACTTCATAAAATCTATCTATGAAAGACCCACAGCAAATATCATCCTCAATGGGAAAAAGCTCACAGCCTTCCTGTTGGGATCAGGAACACCACAAGGATGCCCACTCTCACCACTCTTGTTCAACATAGTATCAGAAGTCCTAGCAACAGCAATCAGACAACAAAGAGAAATAAAAGGTATCCCAATTGGCAATGAAGAAGTCAAACTCTCTCTCTTCGCAGATGACTTGATACTTTATAAGGAAAACCCAAAAGACTCCATCCCCAAACTACTAGAACTCATACGGCAATTCAGTAATGTGGCAGGATACAAAGTCAATGTACAGAAATCAGTGGCTTTCTTATACACTGAATGAATGAAAATACAGAAAGGGAAATTAGAGAATACAGGAAATACAGAATGAAAATACAGAAAGGGAAATTAGAGAATCAATTCCATTTACTATAGCACCAAGAACCATAAGATACCTGGGAATAAACCTAACCAACGAGGTGAAGGATCTGTACTCGAGGAACTACAGAACGCTCATGAATGAAATTGAAGAAGACACAAAAAGATGGAAGACCATTCCATGCTCTTGGATCGATAGAATAAACATTGTTAAAATTTCTATACTGCCTAGAGCAATTTATACTTTTAATGCCATTCTGATCAAAATTCCACTGGTATTTTTCAAAGAGCTGGAGCAAATAATCCTAAAATTTGTATGGAATCAGAAGAGACCCCAAATTGCTAAGGAAATGTTGAAAAACAAAAATAAAACTGGCGGCATCACATTACCTGATTTCAAGCTTTACTACAAAGCTGTGATCACCAAGACAGCATGGTACTGGCATAAAAACAGACACATGGACCAGTGGAACAGAGTAGAGAGCCCAGATATGGACCCTCAACTCTATGGTCAAATAATCTTCGACAAAGCAGGAGAAAATATCCAGTGGACAAAAGACAGTCTCTTCAATAAATGGTGCTGGGAAAATTGGACAGCTATATGTAGAAGAATGAAACTCGGCCATTCTCTTACACCGTACACAAAGATAAACTCGAAATGGATAAAAGACCTCAATGTGAGACAGGAATCCATCAGAATCCTAGAGGAGAACATAGGCAGTAACCTCTTCGATATCAGTCACAGCAACTTCTTTCAAGATATGTCTCCAAAGGCAAAGGAAACAAAAACGAAAATGAATTTTTGGGATTTCATCATCAAAAGCTTCTGCACAGCAAAGGAAACAGTTGACAAAACAAAGAGGCAACCCATGGAATGGGAGAAGATATTTGCAAATGACAGTACAGACAAAAGGTTGATATCCAGGATCTATAAAGAACTTCTCAAACTCAACACACACAAAACAGATAATCATGTCAAAAAATGGGCAAAAGATATGAACAGACACTTGTCCAGTGAAAACATACAAATGACTATCAGACACATGAAAAAATGTTCATCATCACTAGGTGACATATGGGATATGGGCTATTAGTCCTACTTCTATCACAACCTGTCACCAGCACCCAGTTCCTCCATAGAATTCAGGGTTTACTTTCAGTACCATTGTTACATAATAATTCTTCCAACCATGGTACAAAATCGCACTCTAGGAGGACTTCCTAGAAGATACTCAGACCGAGATCTGTTGTGTAATCTTGCCTGGACCTGCATGTATTCAGTAACTTTTCAATTCAGTATGACCTTGGATTTGATTTACCTGAGATCTAACAGAACTACAAATTCTATTCCTTCGGTTTCTCCAGGACTTTGTTTGTGCGACAGTGACTTGAGTTGTGAGGTAATTTGAGGTTGACATAATTCTCACCAACAACTAACACCTACATCAGGCTGACACAGGCAGAATCATCAGGTTATATCTCAGCTTTAATGAAGAATGGTTGGTAAACTGATGCCCCAAGCAGCTCTGACCCCACATCCTCTTCCACGGTGACTGTGGTTCACCGAAGACCTCAGAAAATGTCTGTCATAGGTACAGGTGACCTCAAATTATTAGAAGTTTTATCCCAGTCCTTGCTATTCTCACCTACAGAATCTCATTGTGAACTACAGACTCAAAGCTGCAGACACTGAATATAAAAGCCAATAGAGACAAAAACTTCTTTCACAGAGCTGACAAGGAACCAGAACCTCTGACAGAAACTGGTTACACATGAAGAGGAAGCCTCTGTATGGGAAGGGAAGACATTGTTTTCTGGGAAATGGGAAACATTATTCATTCTGTCTCATCCTCTTAGAGCATGTTGACTTATGAAATCTCTTTGTTTGATCTGGTCTGTGTGTGTGTGTGTGTGTGTGTGCCGTATCTAATATGCACCTTTTAGTGTGTGTATGTGTCTATCATCTGTGTGTCTTATCTCTCTCTATATCTATCTATTAGTCTCAGTATGTATGACAGTACACACTGTGGACTGTAAAAAATGGTTACCCCAAACATCATATTCACTGCCTGAGGCATAAAATTCTGTCTTCTCTCCCGTTCTCTTCTGCAGGACTAGGAGTTCTCCTCCTGTAAGTGAGAGATTCTTCTCTACCTGTCACGTTCTTCTTACATTCATCTTCTCAAAAAATAGATAATTCACGAGGTCCCAGGGTGAGTTTAATTCATTAATAAATCATTATTAAACTGTCTAAAGCCATTAACCTGAAAACAGCAGATCCCAGAGACTCTAGTTCATCCTGGGATCTGGAGATCGCCAGCTAATCAGCTGGAGTGGGACCTGTTTCCTGTCTTGTATTTTTCATTTGTTTTTGTCCTGATTTTTTTCTTTTTTCACTGACTTATCTTTCTGAATTCACTCACTAGCAGGATTCATTAGGAAGGCTGGCATTTTCAAGAGTAAGATTCGGGATTGCACTGACTAGAACAGAACTCGCAAAAAAGGGCAAATAAAATGCTAGCTAGTCAACTATGGGATATGGGCTCTTCTACTTCTACTTCTTCCATGGTTTGTCTTCAACACCCAAGTCTCCATGCTGAGATCAGGCTTTGCTTCCGATACCATTTTACACAATAGCTCATATAGATTTTACAAAAAATCTAACTCTTAGAGGATTTCCTGGAAGATATTCAGACTGAGCTTTATTGTTAATCAAACCTGAAACTGTATGTATTCAGTTATTTTTCAGTTTGGTATGACTTAGGATTTAAATTACGGTTGATCTAATAGAAGTACAAACTGTATTCTTTAATTTCTCTAGGATTTTGTTTGCAGAACGGTGACTCGAATTGTGACGTAATTTGAACTTGATACAATTCTCACAAATGATTCAATATGACATAACGTCAAGCTGACACATGAAGAACCATCAGTTTATGTCCCTATTTTAGTGAAGGATCTCACATATGCCATATGGTGTGTGTGTCCCTAACTATCTGCCTGCCTCTCTCTCTATCTCTCTAGGGAGAGAGAGTGAAACAGTACAGGATACACACCATGTTGTAATAAATGGTTACCACACCTACTCACTGCCTGAAGCATAAAATTCTGTCTTCTCTCCTACTCTTTTCTGATGGATTATGAGTTCTCCCCCTGTGAGAGATTCTTTTGATCCTCTCAAGTTCTTCTCACATTCATCTTCTAATAGAGTATAATTCATGAAGCGTCAGGGTGAGATTAATTCTTTGTTAAGTCATTACTAAATTGTCTAAAACCATTAACCTGGAAACAGCAGATCCCAGAGACTCCTGATCTATCTCCAGTCCATCCAGGGATTGGGAGATCGAAGGCCAATTAGGTGGCATAAGAGTGGGACCTGTTTCCTCCTGGTCATTAGTTGATAGGAATCCAGGCAGGATGGCCATACACCTGCCAGAAATGGATTCTGGACATGCGTATCTTTATCATCAGGGTCTCTGGAGCTTTCTCAGAAGGCAGGGCTATGAGCACTGTGTCCTGCGACAGATCCTGATTACCACAGGGAGATCCTGCTTCCCACCAAAGCAGAAAGGAATTTGTCTCTATTAGTAACCCTCCAAACACAGAAGCCACTTTAAGTTACTGCTCTCCCAGAAGAGGGACCTGAGCCCTGCCTTTGGCTTTTTCCTCTCTGCCACACCCACCACGGGATTTGCATATCGTCCCCTGGGGAGGACCTTCCCTTGGAAGTCTGACATAAAGGTCAGCTCTGAGCTTCTGTTTACTTACTAGGACTCATCAGTTCAGCTACTCAAAATGAGGTTCCCTTCTCAGCTCCTGGGGCTGCTGATGCTCTGGGTCCCAGGTAAGAGCAGAAGGAGGATGAGGAAGGAGTTTGGGGTGGGGAGGGTGAGCTGTCTGGGTGCTGTTACTCCCTATGTGTGCTCTGTCCAGGGGTGAGATTGCCCTCCAGCAAGAGGTATTCCATTTTGAGATCCATGAAGACCACGAAGAAAGCTAGGAACAAAGAACTGTGCTTTAGCGAGATGCTGAAAAAAAAAAAAAAATTGTGGCCACTCTGTGCCCTAAAATTCTTGGGTTATCCACGGAATACAGATATATCTAGAATAGGAATCCAATCACAAAATATGATTTAGTCTAATATAAATGTAATTTAAGATCATAATAAAGGTTTATAATGTTTCTCCACAACCTGTACTTATCTCTCATTATTTTAGGATCCAATGAGGAGGTTGTGATGACACAGACCCCACTCTTGCTGCCTGTCACCCCCGAAGAGCCGGCCTCCATCTCCTGCAGGGCCAATCAGAGCCTCGTACACAGTAATGGAAACACCTATTTGAGTTGGTTCTGGCAGAAGCCAGGCCAGTCCCCACAGCTCCTGATCTACAAAGTTTCCAACCGATACTCTGGGGTCCCCGACAGGTTCAGTGGCAGCGGGTCAGGGACAGATTTCACCCTGAGAATCAGCAGGGTAGAGGCTGACGATGTGGGAGATCATTACTGCGGGCAAAGTACACATGTTCCTCCCACAGTGGTTCAGGCCTGAACACAAACCTCTCGGTTTGGCCGTCCCCACTGGGCACGTGTGTTGCCTGAGCAGGGAGCGGGCACAGCAGAGGCTCTGAGCTGGCATCAGAGACAGGTGCTGGGGAACTCAGGACGGTAACGTGCAGCTGAGGTGCTCTGGACCGAGTGCTGACCCCTGGGCGCCAACAGGCTCAGCGGGGCACAACCAGCTCCAGAGGGAGATGATCATCCTGAGGGCTTAGCAGTGAACTACAAGGGAGAGCCGCCCTAAACCTCACCCTGACCCTACTGGCTTCTGTGTGTGGCTCAGGGACAATTTCTCAGCCTGAACGTCAGAAACCTGAGACATATTTTGTGGCAACACAATTACATACATTTTTGAGCTAACAAAGTTTGTGATATTTTCAGTAGGATAATATTTGATATCCTTCAGAATTTATTATTGCTTATTTTCCCACTCCCTGATTTTTTTCTTTCCCAGTTACACTAACTGTTCTTGTACTATGTTCTCTAGGTAACATTCTATACACACTAACCCCACAGGAAATATGGCTGAGAATGAATAGTAAACCCTTTTCTTCAAGCTCCCGAACAGACTTGGAAACCCACAGCAGATAGAAGCTCCTAATCCTGTAGAGACGATGTCCATATATACAATGAAATTTTACTCAGCCATAAAAAGAAGGAAATCTAGCCATTTGGGACAGCATGGATGGATCAGTAGGGTATTCTGTGAGGTGAAGTAAGTCCAGAGAGAGGCAAACATCCTATGATTTCATTTACATGTGGAATCTAAAACAGAAAGCAAAACAAACAAAAACAAAAAAGCATCAAGATCCATGAATACAGAGACCAAACTGGTGGTTGCTTGAGGGGAAGGGAACAGGCAGGAGGGGAAGAATGTGTGAAGGAGATTGGGAGGAACCGGCTTCCAGTTATGGAATGAGTAGGTCACAGGGATGAAGGTACAACCAAGGGAATATAGTCTATGATACTGCAACAGTGTTGTGCGGAGAGAGACGGTAGCTACACTTGCAATGAGCAGAGCAGAGCATACCGATGTGTCAAAAAAGAATTATGAGAATTCTTCGGGGAATTTAGGATCTTTGAAAACTGCTACGGCAATGTAAACTAAGTAGCCACAGTCCTAGAAGAAAATGTTAAATGTAAATATTGTGACATTTGATGAAGAGCATTATTTTATGTGAAGCTTCATACTGAACAATCTTTAATAAGACTATTTTAGGATTAGTTGTAATTGAAGGCATAGAGGTAGAATGTAATAAACAGGTGTTTTGAAGTGTATGCAAATTATGGAGCCACTCTCAGTTTCATGTTTTATATCTACATATTGCAAGAAATGTCAGAAGAAACATTAAGATATGGTATACATTTATATCTAACATTAAATCAGATTGACACAAAACTAATTTGTGTGAAGAGTTAAGTCGTCTTTTTAGAAGTGGTTCATCATGTTGAGACATATCAAAATTTGTAGTTGAAAATAATTAATCAGAAGGCATCATAATGTCATCACAGACAATAAAATATTCCAAACTCAGGGTTTTATCTTCTTTTCCATTAGAAAAAACCTTTTCAAAATTAAAAATTATCAAAAAATATTTGAGGTCTTGTATTTGCCAAAAGACATTGTTATTTTCAAATACATACGGAAACTGAGTTTGCTAAAAGTACAAATTTTGATGCCATAATAAATGACATTGCAGAAAAGCAATCCAGAAAAATCTTATACTCAGTCAATACATCCAATTAATAAAGTCTTACCATCTATTATACATATTTATTGTATTATTTAAAATTATAACACGCAAATATTATTCTTGTAAGTTCATCTGTTTGGAAGTTTATCATGAGCTTACTGTAATATTTGCAAGTTTATTGCCAGTGTTACTTTGCCAGTTTTAACGCACAAGTATTATTTCTGCAAATACTTATTTGTCTCTATTTGCTCTATCCCTGTCGGTCTGAGAACTTCAGCCCTGCTGGCCAGCAGAGCCAGGAGGTCAAGGGGTGCCAGGGCACCGACAAGTGCACAAGCTCTTTCCAGAGAGACACCAGGGACCTGGAGCTGGGCAGACAGAGAATGCAGAGCGCAAACACAGGCTTCCCCGATTTCCAGAGAGGAATGCAGTCAGTCCACAGATGTGCTCTGAATTGGAAGCCTAACTATCAGGCAACAGCCTTTAAGATCTGAAAATAGCCTTCTTTGAGGGTAAGACTGAGAGGTGGGCTGTTCTGTCTGCTGCCTGTTTCTTTGTTTACTATTGTCTTGGGGGGTCTCTGTGCACACCCTGCTGGCTTCCAGATCCATGTATTTTGGGGCCGGTTCCTCAGGGGGAAGTCTTGCAAGTTGGGGCTCAAGAAGTTGGGTCCAAACCCTTTGCTCTTCAGGGAGAAGCCGAGAGTTACAAGTTCCCTTCCAATGGTATACTGTTCTGTTGGAGGTGGACTTTATGGCAAGGATGTGTCCCAGCTTTGTGCACGTGTCTCAATGTGGGTATGACCTCTTTAACCCAATGTGTAGGAGTCCCTCGGCTAGTGTCTGGATGTCTCACAGTGGGAGTTGTCCCGTGTGTAGCTGTAGGTTCCACGTGCCCATGGGAGGAGGTGAATTCAGACGCCTCCTGGAACACTGACCCTGAACAAGAACTTCTTTTTCTTTGGATTCCTATGGAAGATGTTTGGACCACAGATTTTAGGTGTTTCCTCTTTTTTGGTTTTACCCTCGTTGACACACAGCGCTATACTATTTCAGCTCTACAACATAGTGATTCAACAAGTTTATACATTATTCTATGGCCACATCTGTCACCATACAGTACTTTTATAATATCACTGACTCAATTCCTTTTGTTGTAAAAATATTAAATAAATACATAAATTAATAATAAATAAATAAATAAATATTTCTTCTTTCTAAACTTTTATTTTTCTGGAGAGCTGGTTCTCTGACGTTGACTAACACAATAATGGTGCAATGTAGGCTATCACTGTTTTCTCATGGTTCCCTATTTTGTATTTCTACCACCACTTTTTTCTACCAAAAAGCTTTTTAATCCCAATGAAGTCCCAATAGTTCATTTTTTGCCTTTGTTTCCCTGGCCTTTGGAGACACATCTAGCAAGAAGTTGCTGCAGCCAAGGTCACAGAGGTTGCCGCCTGTGTTCTCCTCTAGGATTTTGATGGATTCCTGCCTCACATTGAGGTCATTCATCCATTTTTGAGTCTATTTTTGTGTACAGTCTTAGAAACTGGTCCAGTTTCATTCTTCTACATGTGGCTGTCCAATTTTCCCAACACCATTTGTTGAAGAGATTTTCTCTTTTTTCAACTGGGTATTCTTTCATGGTTTGTTGAAGATTACTTGATCATAGAGTTGAGGGACATTTCTGATTTCTCTATTGTGTTCCATGGGTCTATGTGTCTGTTTTTGTGCCAGTACCATAGTGTCTTGACGATACAGCTTTGTACTAGATCTTGAAGTCTGGAATTGTGATGCCATCAGCTTTGGTTTTCTTTTTCAACATTTCTTTGGCTATTGGGGGTCTTTTCTGGTTCCATACAATTTTTGGATTATTTGTTCCAGAGGAAGATACAAATCAGCAGGGTCTGAGTGAGGAGGTCCTGGCTTATAAGTCTCTGTGGTCCTTCCATTTGTGTAAGGTAGGTGGGCATAGGAGAGGGAAGGTTCTCAGTGCTTTTGTGAGGCACGTGTATGTCTGGTCCAGGGCATTATTGATGGGCGTCTGTCCAGAAAGGCTTAATTCATTCCCATTAGCAAAGAAAGCCTTACAGGGCAGTGCAGAATGTAACTTTGTTTTAAGAATGACCTATGTGGGGGGTGGGCACTTGGGTGATTCAGTCACTTAAGTGTTCGCTTTCAGCTCAGGTCATGATCCCAGACTCCCAGGATCGAGCCCCATCTCTGGCTCTCTGCTCAGCGGGGAGCCTGCTTCTCCCTCTGCCTGGTGCTCTGCTTACCTGTGCTCTCTCTCTGACAGATAAATAAATAAAAATCTTAAACAAACAAGATTTAAAAAAATCTTAAACAAACAAAAAAAACAAAAAACAAAACAAGAGTAATGCTCTGGAGGAATGGCATCACATCTGCACCTTCCTTCACGACCCAGGCTGCCGCCAAAGCAGAGCCCAGTGAGAACCAACTCATTCCCCAGACCCTGTTCCTCCTCTTCCCTCTGAAAGCCAAGCATCTTCTACAGTCAGCCAAGCCCAGGCACCACAGAGGGCCACGCTGAGGTCTCCCAGACTCAGAAGCAGGGCCCATGACCTTCAGGGTATCCAAGGGGGCACAGTGGGCCCACAGCTGGAGTTTTGTTGCTGTCTCTAACAGTGTGGGTGGGTGGTTGCCCCCTGCTGGTAACAGCAATGGGCTCCACCTTTGGCCTCCAGGGCCTCTGACGGTGAGACAGTTAAGAGTTCCCACCCACAGGTCCCCACTGGACAGGGTGTCTGCCTGAGAGTCTCGCCATCTCCCTCGGCCACTACCCCCAGCAATCAATAGATAGATAAAATATTTTTTAACAAAATGAGAGAATTACCTTTGTGAGAATGAGTACACCTGGGAGAAATGGAGAAGAGAGACAAGGGAGGTAGGAAAGAAGCCGGAGCAGAAATGAATGTGCAGGACGCTGCCCAGGAAGGCTGGGAAACAGGGCCTGTGGAAGGAAAAAGCAAGAGGGACACAACCTTCCCCGTGGGAGATTCTGAATAGGAGAGCTCAAAGGACTCACCCTGGGAAGGTTCAGAGTGGGAGGGTGATGGAGGGTGAAGAAAAGAGAATGAGGAAATAAAAGAGAAATGTCCCAGAGTCCAAGAGGAGCAGGAAGGGAGAACTGATCCGCAGGGATTAACGTTCATGGCCCTTTGTCAGAGGCTAAGGACAGACCTTCCTGGCTCAATCCTGCCGTGGGACCCTGGGAAACACGCAGCTTCCTGGGGCACAAAAACTCCCGACAGCATCCCTAAGACATCTTCACAGCATTTATCTTCATTAACCTCCCACAAAAAGGGATGCAGGAGGGATGCCTGGGTAGCTCAATAGGTTAAGTGGCTGGCTTCAGCTCAGGTCATGATACCAGCATCCTGGGAAAGAGTCCTTCATCGGGCTCCCTGCTCAGAAGGGAGCCCGCTTCTCCCTCTGCCTCCTGCTTCCCCTGCTTGTGCTCTCTCTCTTTGTGTCAAATGAATAAATAAAATCTTTTTTTAAAAAGGGGTGGGGGGATGCAGGAGAAGCCAGCTCCCTTCATTTTCTGCTGGGCCTTACAAGCCCTCCAAGGAGTAAGTCAGGAGAAGTGACTTCTCAGGCAGATAGGGGATCGCACATGAAGAGCTTCCATTTTCAATTTAAAAATGTCTTTAAATGGATTCAATTTCCAGAAATGATGAACTTGGCTCTTCATATCAATAACCCTGGTAAAATCACAAAATATGCTGGGAAACAAATAATGGGAGGCAGGGAGGGGCAAAAGAATTGGAAGGCACAAAAAGAAAGTGGGGAACTTTGGGCCCAGCTTTTTATAAACCCTCTGACTGGAAAACATCAAGCTCTGAAGCCATTTTTCTCCTGCAGATGGGTAAGGACGTGGCAAACACTTGACATCAGGTCCTGGGGCTGTACAAGGGCCAGAGAGATGGAAGAGATGGGAGACACGCCCAGAATTTCCTTACTCAGGGAGACATGTGGGACACTCATTGGACCTAGGGGAAGTCTGAATCCTGATTTTCAGTTATTCTATCTTTTTAGCTCAATATTTCTTTTTTGTGTTTAATTAACCAATGAATGAAATCTAGGTGCCTTCAAGAAAATTCACTTCCCTCCAGTGGTTTGAGAAGTCAGCGCATGGTTGCTTGGTTACCATATAAACTTCCCTGGACCAGTTCCTTGTCCTGCTGTTCCTTTTTAAACAGAGGGAAGGGGGCAGGGGTGGGGTTCCCTTAAGATGCCAAGCATGCAGTCCCGGTGAGGAGGGCAGAGGTTGTGGAGGCTTCAGGAGCGCTGCAAGTCCAACCACAACACTTCTGCCATCTTTCCTCTGAGTGGGATAGATGCCTGAGTCTTCCTCTGTCAGGTGGCACCCTGGCTGTTCCATGGGTCCCCGTGGCCACTGTACCACTGCGTGACATGAGTCATTTAATAAACCCAGATAGAGCCTGTATCAAGCAAACCCTATCTGGGGATCCACACCTCACCCTCACAAAATGTCGATTCGCCCATCTTCCACCCCTCAATTTGCCCTTATGATGGTTAATTTTATGTGCCAACATAAGTAGGCTCGGGTGCCCAGTGGAGTGGTCAATGCCCGTTTAGATGTTGCTGCCAGGGTATTTTTTAGTGTGATGAGCATCTACATCAGTAACCCTTATCACAACACAGAGTCCCCTCCCATGCTGCACAGAAGATTCGCCACAGCCCTGTTTTGGCTTCAAAAGGGAAAGAAAACTTTATTATTATTATAGAAAAACTAATAGAAACAGAAGAGGAAAGGAATCTATATATATGGGAAGGGAATACTAGGCAAGAAATGAGAATAAGGCCACTTTACCTCATAAGGGGTACTTACAACACCCCACCTCACCAACTGGGGAAGCCCTGTAGAGACAACTAGGCTGGAGTCCTGACTGAGAGACCTGGATGGAGCATCCTCCCCTCAGGGGACACTTCCAGTGGACCATCCCCACAAGGGCCATATTTATAGAACAAATAATAGGGTTTGAAATTAAACGTTTGTTCACCTACGTGCAGTTTGGAGCAAGCCGCATGTCCACATTGACATTTTCTGTATTTTCAAGGAGCCCAAGCTATATGTGTCTGCCCCCCCTTCTGGATCCCATTCCAGGGGGCCAGTCCTGCCTGGAGAAGGAGGGGATGGGAGACAAGACTGTAGCTCTTGGCATCCAGAACAGAAGGGCCATATTCCTGATGAACATAGATGCAAAATCCTCCACCAAATATTAGGAAACCAGATTCAACAATATGTTAAAAGGATCAGATACCATGATCAAGTAGGATTTATTCCAGAGATGCAAGGATGGTTCAATATCCATAAATCAATCAGCATGATATGTCACATTAACAAAATTAAGGGTAAAACTCGTAAGATTTTCTCAACAGATGCAGAAAAACTATTTGATAAAATACAGTATGTACTGACAAAAAAAAAAAAAAAAAAAAAAAAAAAAAAAAAAAAAAAAAAAAAAACAAGAAATACCAAGTATTATAGAGGATAAGAGAAAGAGGATATGGAGAGGATAAGGAGAAATACCCTCAGGTATTGTTGCTGGGGATGAAAATTGTTGCAGCCACTATGGAAAACAGTATGGAGTTTCCTCAGAAACTTAACAATAGAACTACCCTATGGTCCAGCTGTTCCACTGCTGGGTATTTGAAAATATATATGCACCACTGGGTCCATTGCAGCATTATTAAAACAGCCACGATATGGAAACAACCTAAGTGTCCATTGATGGATAAATGGATAAAGAAGATGTGTTATACATGTGTACACACACAATGAAATACTACTCAGCCATGAAAGGGAAGGGAATCTTGCCATTTGGGACAACATGGATGAAACTTGAAAGTAATATGCTAAGTGAAATAAGGAAGACAGAGAAAGATATTATGTATAGTATCACTTCCATGTGGAATCTAAAAAAGCCAAATACATGGAAACAAAGAATAGATTGGTGGTTGCCAGGGGCTGGGTGGTGAGATAAATAGGGGAGATGTTGATCACAGGGTACAAACTCTGCATATAAAATAATTTCTGATGGTCTCATGTATAGCATGGTGACCATAGTTAACAGTATTGTATTGTACTTGAAGGTTACTAAGAGACTAGACCTTCAGTGTTCTCACCACAAAAAGTAAACAAGTAAAACAAGAAGGATAATTATGTAAAGTGAAGGTTGCATTAACTATTCTTATGTTGGTAACCATTTCACAATATAAACGTAAATCAAATTATCACATTGTGTAAAACTTAAACTTACACAATGTTATATGTCAATTCTATCTAGAAAAAAAAAAAAAAGTTGACATCATTTCCTTCTGGCCCCCATGGTTTCTGAATAGGAATCCTCTGTCATTCGAGGTGTTTTCCTCTCTGGGTAAGTATGATTTTTCTCGTTCAGCCTATGATATTTTTTGTTCTTTTCCTGTAGTGCTCAGAAATTTTAGTACGGGGCGCCTGGGTGGCTCAGTGGGTTAAAGCCTCTGCCTTCGGCTCGGGTCATGATCCCAGAGTCCTGGGATCAAGTCCCGCATCGGGCTCTCTGCTCAGCAGGGAGCCTGCTTCCCTTCCTCTCTCTCTGCCTGCCTCTCTGCCTACTTGTGATCTCTGTCTGTCAAATAAATAAATAAAATCTTTGAAAAAAAAAAAAGAAATTTTAGTACGATGTGTGTTGACATGTATTTCTTCAGGTTTATGCTGTTGGGGGTCTGCTAAATGGGAAAATTTTTCAGCAATTACTTGTTCAAAATATTTTTCATCTCCATCCTCTCACCCTACTCTTTCTAGGATTCCAGTGGCACAAATGTTAGATCTTTTGTTTGGTCCCATGTATCCCAGATACTGTGGGGTTTTGTTGTTGGTGGTTTGAATTGGGGGTTTTGTTTGTTTTGTTTTGTTTTTAGCTTACTTTCTCTTTTTGGTTTAGACTGGGTAACTTCTTGCCTCCTATCTTTTCTCCTTTATCCTTCCACTCCCCTATATCCAGACCCTTCCTAGTGAGGCACCCCGTAGGACATCCTTGTCCTTACTTCAGGCCACTTCCCAAGCCTCATTAAGTCAATGACCATTTGGGCTCTTTGAGCATCTACTAACCAAACATCTTATTTCATTATGGGATGGTATGGGAGCTGTTCAGTTTAACTTACATCAACCTATAATGCGAACCTGGGCAGAACCTAGAGTCTTTTCTCTGCTATTAGCTGGTTGGCAGGCCCTGTGTCTTTAATCAGATGTGGTAAGAAACAAAGACAGGAAAGCTATTACAATGCAGTAAGAAGTTTTTATTATACACATAGTCCCCTGGAAACAGAACACACAGCATGCCACGTGGAGACACAGGCAGTACCCAGGTGAGAAGAGCAGAGGGAAGTACTGCTGGTCTGTATTTTTTACCGTGTATTTCATGAGAAGTAATGGAGAAGCAAAGTCAACAAGCTACTTAGACATAAGATTGGAGAGTTTGAAAATTTCAGCAGGCTGCACACTATAAGTGTGTCCCTTGTCCCCTGATACCCAGGGGGGATTTGGGTAGAGGGAAATGTCACAGATTGCTGGTCTCATTGAAAGGAAGAGAGAAAGGATTGGGGCTCAGGATTGTCTGGCTTGCATATCAAAAGTATGCCTTTGGGAAAGTCTTTTACTGCCTCTGGGAATTAGCTAATTTTGGAAGAGGCAGTCCCTTCCTGGCTGGAGCAACAAGAATGTAGAAATAAGAAAATGCATTAAATATAAAGTCTCATAAGGCTGAAAATAGGAGCTCGGGCAGGGGTGTTTGGGCAAGAATGGTGAGTATTGTGGTGATCTGAAACTCTTGTCCCATAAATTAAGTGTGCCTGCTAAATCTCCTTGGGTCCATTACGAAAGAAAATACTTTCTCCTTTCTGAGGTTGACTAAGACCCAATCTTACAATCTGGTGTGACATTTCTGGTTTAGGAGGAACAGCTCTGTCACACAGTTAATGTGCTGTGCACAGGTCTACCGTGGCCTGTGCTATGCTGGGAACTACTTGTTGAACAGTGAATAGGTTGTTTTTGAGAAGGGCCAAGTCTTGCCAAATAACCCGGAAGTCTATGCTAGGAGTCTTCATCTGGGCTTGCCAGAGTGTCCACGCCATCCTTCCCAGACACAGATGCACATAAAACCAACAATAGGAGAGGTCTTAAGGCCCACGTGATAGGGCCACTTGCATCGTGATCTAAACCTGATACAGAGTCCCTCCTGGCTCTGTACCTACTCTATACTAGTGACTTCAAAAGTGGCTAAAAACAAAATGATGTAGCTTTTCTAAGTGTGGATTGTGTTGTCTCAACGCTCAACACTCAACAGGGTGCTGTGTTTCAACCTCAGTGGTCAGAGGTACAAGATACAAGTACTTGTCCTTTACCAACAAGGCGCTATGTTTCAACCTCAGTGGTCAGAGGTACAAGTTACAAGTACTTGTCCTTTACCTCGGAGAGGATGTGCCCGCATTCCTCAGAAATCTAGACCCCCGACATCAGTGAAGGGGGCCACATGAATTTTTGTAGGGTTTGCATTCCACTGTTGGAGCACATGTGTTTTTGCAAGTTAGCGAAGTCCTCACCATATCTCCCTCATGGTGTGCAATTAACAGGATGTAATTGACAGAGTATGGCCTGGCGGGATGCTCTGGAGGATGTTTATACAACACACTATAGCAGAGAGCAGGGAGTTAATATAGCCCTGGGCCGAGTCTCAGGATGTGACCCCCTCTTCACTGCAGTGAAAGGGAATTCCACCAGAGGACTTCATTAGATCATATGCCATGCCCCTTGCTGGTAGACCTTGTAGTTGGCCCAGCATGGGGTAAGCACTTTCAAAACCTCCACAGGGCCAGAAGAGGGAGACTTAATACACCTAGCGAAGAATGGGGCCCCGTGGGGGGATTCTTTTGACAAACTTAATTTTTCAGTATTTAAGCAATACGAATGTCCCATAATTTGCATATCTTCATCCTCTTAGATCTGAAGTGTTTCTGCCTTTCAGAGTCTTATACCAGAGTCTCTGGGTGTGTGGCATGAATACACTGGACCCATTGAAAGCAGCAAGATGGTGACTCCATCACAGCTTCTTGGCCTTCTGCTCCTCTGGGTTCCAGATGGGAATATTTGGACAAAGCAGGTTAAGGTGGGGTATGATTTTCCATCCCCGATTTTTTTTCTTCATTGGGAATCCTTCCACAGATGAATTTGGCTTATTTTAAAAATAAGTAATATTCTCTGTCCTACCTAACTAGATGCTGGTGACTTCCATGTACATATCCTGAGACTCTGCTAATGTTTCCTGTGTAGTTTCAGCCTCCCATGGTGAGATTGTGCTGATCCAGTCTCCTGCCATCCTGTCCATGGCTCCAAAAGAAGGAGTCACCATCACCTGCCGGGCCAGTCAAAACATTAACAAGTGGTTAGCCTGATATCAGCAGGAGCCAGGGAGAGCTCCTAAGCTCCTAATCTGTGCAGCATCCAAGTTGGAAACTGGGGTCCCATCGCACTTCAGCGGCAGTGGGTCTAGGATAGACTTCACCCTCACCATCAGCAGCCTGGAGCCTGAAGATGCTGGGACCTACTACTGCCCGCAGTCTAACAGCTACCTGCCCACAGTGTTACAGGTCAGAGCATAAACCACCAGGGAAGCAGATGTGAGGGGCTGGGCTGCCCCTGCTGTTCCTCTGATGCCTGCACCTGCTCAGACAGTTTCTCAGAGGCAGCCCCACTTTGGTCATCACTGGAGGCTTTGGGAGAAGGGCAAGGAAGCTCCTAAGCCACCTGACTGACTCCCTTTCCCCCAGATCATTAGACCTGAGGAGTGTGGGTTATGGCATCTGCCGGGGTTTGTACAGCAAAAGAGAAGCCACTCTAGGTATTCCAAGCAGCAATTGCTTCCTGTAAGGAAGTAATGTCTCTTTCAAAGGCCTGGGGATACAATAAGGGAGATAGACACTAGAAACATTGATTCCTCGGTGATCCCCTGTAAGTCAAAGAATTTATACTATTGGAGATACAGACTGCCTAGCCATGTGGTCCTCAGGCCTGTCTTGGAGAGTCAGGGATGGAGGCGCTGATGTTCTACCTGCTGCAGCCCAACCCCCCACAGGTGATTCTCTGGTCCCTCATTTATCACTCACCTTCCTGCAGGTGCTGATGGAAGGCATTGGATCCTCCTCTTCTGACCTCCAGATCTAGGGTAAGGTGCCCCATGAGCAACACCGTAGGGAACCATAGAGGAAAGGGGTATCTGGGAAATGTGCTTCCAGAGATGATGGTGGTGATGGGGCATTGACAGAAGACAGCCTGGGATGGTCACTGTTTCTACATCTCTCAGAAGTTGGCCAGTTAGGGGAAGGTCCCAGAATATGTTTGAATATGCTTCTAGCTATCATCGTTAGGTCATAACAAAGAGATTTTGTTAAGCAATTGAGGGCACAGAAGAATGAGGAAATTGTGTCATGTATATAGAAATAACTTGACAATGAAGGACTTTTGTGATTAAAAAAAAAACTAAATGTGGGGGCACCTGGGTGGCTCAGTGGGTTAAAGCCTCTGCCTTTGGCTCAGATCATGATCTCAGGGTCCTGGGATCGAGCCCCGCATCGGGCTCTCTGCTCTACAGGGAGCCTGCTTCCTCCTCTCTCTCTGCCTGCCTCTCTGCCTAGTTGTGATTTCTCTCTGTCAAATAAATAAAATATTAAAAAAAAACTAAATGTGGATGAAGCATTGTTTTTCCCTAATATAAAAACACCTTTTTGCTTAAGATTCTCTATAAGCCAGAACATCAATGACAACCCTGAAAGCTTGTGACACATGCGCAATAGCTGTCTCCACCTGATACCTACTCACATGGCTCTCCATTTTAACGAGATGGCAGGAGCTGTATAAGATTTAAGATGCTCTGTTGTAGAGCATTTTTACTTCCCCAAACTAGTCTTTCTTTAATTTTCTATTTTCATTTAAGACATTTCTATTGAAAGCCACCTGTTGAATTAAAGCCACAGGTCGAAAACCCCTCCAGTTTAACTTTCTAATTCATACAAAATTCAATTACAAACTTCTTTGTAGACTGAAAATATTGAAAAATATAATTATTTGGAAACAACAAGACCACATAACCAAAAAAAATAAATAGAATAATGATTTGTAGAAATTCAAAGAATTACAAAGTGTGCAGTAAGAATAAATCAAAATCATATGTGATTCTGTCAGAATAACTGGACTTAGATTTGCTTGTTTTGTGGCTTCCGTACCCTCCTAAAGCTTTCCATGTGCCCTGGGAAGTCACCACACTCTGTCTTGGCCCCAGATCAACCACAATCCTTTGACTGGAGAACCATTCATCTCCCTGCAGAAGAACCA
Organism: Eira barbara; assembly: GCA_020311275.1. Classification (NCBI taxonomy): domain Eukaryota; kingdom Metazoa; phylum Chordata; class Mammalia; order Carnivora; family Mustelidae; genus Eira; species Eira barbara. The sequence goes on from JAHRIG010000060.1 coordinate 16,527,430, forward strand.
CACAGCTGAGCCCTGTGTGCATTACCCAAATAATTGTCAACATGAACATCCATGACTATAGAAACAAATGCTTAATACGACAAGCCACTGAGTATTTGACTGGTTTGTTAAAATAGTGTGTAAAATCTGACTAATACAGTTTTTACACATCTCTGCATAAAAATTGACAGGTTTTATTAAACATGATGGTGTAAAAAGGAATACTTGGAAATCCATTCATAAAAAGATACAAAATAAAGAAATGTTTTTAAAAATAGTTGAAAGAAAGTGTAAAATACAGCCCATTGTAGAAAAATCTAATCACAATTACTTAGAGTAATGCTGACACATTCTGTAGATAATTCAGACTTATTAAATGTGATTAAATCTAAAGTACATAAATAAAATTATATATGTGAATGTATGTCCATATGCATATATATGTATAATATATATACACATAGATACATTTTTTGATGAGTTTATACAGTTATCTTATGAGTTAAGTGGATTAATATGAGTTCATTAACTCCCCATAAATAACTGGTGTCCCAGACCAGATATAGTACTAACCTGGCTTGAGGAATTTTCGTTACAATCTTTGTTTCTAAGTCATGCACCAATTGGTATACCTATCTGAATCTACGTTTTCTCACACAGTGGAGGTCCTAAGGGTTTGAATGGAGTTATTTTTTGCTACAAACCATTACAGCCCATGAAAGCCCCACTATCTCTACGTCCACATTCATGTGATGAATTCCAGGTATGAGATATTATCCAATCTTTTTTTTTTCATTTTATGGTGAAATCTATTAATACTCTCATGACATAGGCCACAGCTCTTGTAATTTACAGAGAAAATAACAACTAAATGAAACTACCAATCAACAAACATAAAACAAACTGACTGAAAAATGAATTCATGGGTAATATCACTTGTCCTCAAGTGGGTCATAAGGGACAGTGCTCAGCCTTCTGAGAGGAAGCATATCAGAATCTAGGGGAGGGGCAGTTATCAAGTTTGATCATTTAACAATATGTGCTACAATCTCATTTTCATCCTACAAATATTAAAATTTGTTTTATCAACAATTGGCATGTCTCTAAAATATTGGTTGAATGATTTCTCTGGCCTTGTTGGTGAATTAGAGGATAAAATTACAATTTAGAGATGCATAGTCAATGTGTTAAATATTTTAGACTGTTCCTTAGGTAATCATTCCGCCATATTTTATACATAATTAACCCTGAAGAACTTGGATGAAATTGGAAAAATTTAACACGTTGTTCTATAGCCAAAAGAAACCAAGGGTGAAACAAGTCAACCTATGTCCTAAGAACTTTCAACAGAGAACCCCAGTGCACGGACCATTGGAGTAAATATGAACTACCTCATTTCCCACTTTCCCAGGTAAGGAAAGAGACATGGAGACTGAGAAAGAAACATTTATTACCAGGAGAGAAATGTTGGCTAGTCAGTTACCAAGAGATACAAAACCAAGTGTTTCAATTCCAGATGAACCCAGATATTTCCTTTTTTTTTATGAATTATTTCCAGAATTGGGGACAAATTTATGCCTGAGGTTTGTCAGAGAATTTTACTGGCATGATGCCACTTTGCTGATCTTCTCAAGGATGATATTGAGAAAAGGGAATCACAACAGTGCATAAAATTTAAGGGTTCTATATGATGAAAGGACAAATAGTCAATTCACAGACATAGACTACTGGTCTTGACAAATTATCAGACCTGGAAAAAAACAAGATCAAAAGATTGGAGTCAAAGTCATTTTGGAAGGAAAAAAAATGGGCCAAGATTGGAAATAATAGTTTCCCAGTGGATGCTGATCGAAGAGGCCATTATCAAAGAGAAGGCGGTCAATAATTACATGGTCCTATAGGTCGATGTTGGTTCCTGGTATGGTCTGATCATCTGTTCCCCACAGATTCATATGTTGAAATCTTAAACCCCAACGTGATCATATTATGCAGCTGGGCCTTTGGTAGGTGATTAGGTCATGAGGATGGAGCACACAGGATGGGACTAGTGCTTTAAGAAGAGACCCCACCAAGCTCCCTGGTCCCTTCAACCATGACAAAGACACAACAGGAAGGCACCATCTGGGAAGCAGAATGTGAGTCCTCACCACATACTAAATGGGCCAGCAACCTGATCGTGGACTCCACAGTCTCCAGAACTGTGAGAAATATAATTCTGTTGTTTATAAGCTGCTCAGGCTAAGGCTCTTTCTGGTGTAACAACCCAAACAGATTAGGACAGTCACCTCTCCCAGCTTTCCCAGTAAGCCTAAAGAACAAACGTCATGACATCAGAGATGGAAGTCCATGTGTAGGCTCGAGGATATGGATTCATCTAACTGAAGGTGGCGGGATTACTAGCACATGTTCTGTGATTAAGCCATTTGATAAAAGGAGACATTAGGGCTAATTCAAACAGAAAGGTATTTATTATCATGAATTGGGTAAATCAAAAATGTGTAGAAAGACCAGATAAGCAGGCTCAGGCAACTCCCTGTTTCAGTCCCTCAAATACCATAGTATTTTCTATGATCAGAAAAGCTATTGCTCTGGCAAATGCCATCTGGCAAATCAGAAAGCTATGTGCTTCAGACTGTGCTGCCTGGACCCCACTCCAGAGAAGTGAGCCCTTCTGGCTGTATATTTTTCCTCCCCTCTGTCTGTGCTGAGAACCACTCTACAGGAATGCATCGGATAGTCAGAGTCTTAATGGCACCAGCAGCGAAGAGTGCCAAGGCAATGTGGTTTAGCCTTTCCTGAATCTTCCACACAAAAAGACCTGAGGGAACCTTGAGGACAAAAATACTAAGGAAGCTTTTTCACAATAACTACACGAGTCAGGCGTACATTTATGTCTGTTTAATAATTTCCAATTCTCTACTCTTTCTTTTTAAAAAAATTGTTAAGCTAAACAAAAACAAAAGAAAAAAAACCCCACAGGACCAAAATGGTGTCACTTATGTTAAGGCTCTGTGTTAGCAAACCAAGACTTAATGCCTCACCTAAATGCAATTTCACCCCCAGGAATGCGATCTTTACCCAGCCGAACTGGAATTTCCTGGTCAGAACTAGGAGCCAATCCACTGATAGACCCCTTTCATTCCGTTTCAGAGGCAACCTTCCCTAAAACAATTCATTCTTTGCTAATAATTTTCTTTTTTCTGCTCTCTCTCTCTGCCTTTCAAATATCTTTGTAAATATCTTGCACACAGATAGGCACTGCCAAATACTGATACCAGTTCACATGATAGTAATTGAGCACATGCATCACTTGGAAGTCATGTACAGAATCTTTTTTAAAGATTTTATTTATTTGGCAGAGAGAGAGCACAAGCAGGTAGAGCGGCAGGCAGAGGGAAAGGGAGAAGCAGGCTCTCCACCAAGCAGGAAGCTTGATGCAGGGCTTGATCCCTAAGAGCCTGGGATCATGACCTGAGCTGAAGGCAGACTCTTAACCAACTAAGCCACTCCGGTGCCTCATATATAGAATTTGGGAAAGTCTTGTTCTCTTATTATTTTGTTAAGCCTTTATTTACTTATTAGAGACAGAGAGAGCAAAAGAGAGCACGAGCAGGGGAGAGAGGGAGAAGCAGGCTCCCCACTGAGCAGAGAGCCTGACGTGGGGCTCGATCCCAGGACCCTGGGTTCATGATGTGAGCCAAAGGAAGACTCTTTTAGCTTATTATTACATTTAGAATTAATTCACTTCTGTTGAATATTACGTGGAAGCTCCTCAATTGTACAGAATTTTGGAAAATGGCAAATTCGTTCTCATTTGCCTCAAGTTCCAGCAGACTATATATTCCCTGCAAATTTATGGGAAAACAGGATCTCACTTCTTGCTTTAACTTTTGACGAATTAGCAAATGTGACCAGCAGCTAGATGGCAATGCCCACATCCCTGTCTTCCCCTTAAGGTACTTTCTACGCTTTAGAACCTGGTGTCTGAGACTCAATGCACCTTTGCGTTACAAAAGTAGTCTTAATCTATACTAATGTGGAAAAGTATAATTGTATATACCTATAAGACCCTGAATTTGAATTTTACCTACTTTTCTTGTGGCACATAAAATTAATCTGCTTTTGATTTTTCTCAATCATTTAAATGAAAAAGGAACTTTTAGCATACGAGTACCTCAAATGCAGGCAGTGGGCCTGACGGAGCCCATGAACCATAGTTTGCAGACTTCTGATCTCGCTTTTCTCTCCAGGTTGAATTCAGAGTCTCAGCTATGAGTCAGGCAGGAACTATGACTTCATCTACCAATCAGAGATTAAGAACAAGCACAATACTGAGACTGGCTTCCTATCTGATATACTGTACATGATTCTCCAGCTAGAATTCAGATGCCCTGCGTCTAAATGTCGAGTTTCCTGCCACTGTGATAGGACCATGAAGTGCTTCTTTCTGTTTTAAAGACAGAGTTTGAAGGCTCATGGACTTTCTTCTGTCCCATTGTCCCCCTCAAATCTCATCTTGAGTTGTACAAGCCTGAGGGGAGAATGCTGCCGAGCGGTAGTGAATGTGCTATCAAAAGAGGAAAATTCAGTGCTTTGAGGATGACGTCTGTCCAATTGCACAGGCTCTCCAAGAGAAGAACTGTCCATGTACTAATGAACCATATGGATGCACATCCTACTAACAAAATTCTATTCACATGGCTCAGCAAACAAATAGGCAGAGCTACCTTTCAGCCCTATTAACTCACTTTAGTTGGGCACATTTGTGCAGTGCACAAACCAAGCTACTCTACAGAGCACTCCTGAGTCCCCAGTCTCTGCTTCTTAACAAATATCTCTTGATTTTATCCCTATTGCTCAGAACCCTCAAATAGAAACTCTGATCATGACCTTATTGAAGAATAGCTTCAAACAAAAAAAGGGAGGGAGAAATATGATAACTCCTAATCATGACAAAGATGATATTCTATATTCAGGTTTTCCATGTGACTCTGTAAAGAGGTGACATGGCAACAAGCACAGGGCAATGAGAACAGTAATGCCCTGATGCCATTGAGAAGAACACAGCTATTATGTGTTTGTTAACAGGAGGATGCTACCAATGGTAGTCATAGACATACCTGCCCTGTGGTTACTCTCCTTGACAAACAATATTGACTTTGTTGGATAAAAAAGAGTAAAGGAAACCTCATCTAAGCTAGGAAGTTCTCCTACACATACCATTCCATGGTTAAGGTCTGCATAACCAACGGGAAGAAGAAATGTAAGAATTTTCTCGACAAGGGAGGACATTTTTCACGTAGGAATTCACTTCCTGCTTTTAAGAAAAAGAAGGATGATCTCTCCCTGCAAGCAACAACCACTGCTTGCAGCCAATGAGAAACCACCACAACATCCAACTGTCCTTCTCCAGTGAGCATTTTTTTCAAAACGATCCTCTCCAATCTCCTCCTAATGCATAATGAAAGCGGACCTTCCATTTGCCTCTTCAGACTACGCGGAAATTTGCCATAGTTTGCTTCGACCTGAATTGCAATTCTTCTCCTTTTCTCAAGTAAGCCTATTTTGCTAGTAAAATAACTGGATATTTTTTGTTTAAGGTTGACAAGTGCAATAATAGAATTATTAATTCAGAATAATGATAAAATTAAAAATTCTTGGTGGGGGGCCAGGGAGAAGGGAAGAGGGAGAGGGGGAGAGAGAATCTTAAGCAGACTCCGAACTCCACACAGAGCCTGATGCAGAGCTTGATGTCACATCCCTGAGATTTTGAACCTGAGATGAAATCAAGAGTCTGATGCTGAACTGACTGAGCCACCCAGGTGCCCCATCACTGCTGATTTTTAATGTCAACACATCAGTAAAGCAACCTCTCCAGGGCCCTGGTCAGGGATATGAATCTACCATTGTATGACATCTAAAGGAAGGGGGCCTGGTTTAGTTCCTTGGTTCCTAAAGCCCCGTACAATTCCATAGGTTTTCAGTATCATAGAAAGCAAAGACAAAGACAAAATACTGTCTTTGATGGAGACATAATTTGGTCATTCATTTTTTTTTAATTTTCTTAACCTATTAGGAACAAGTTGATTTTAAAACTTTTTTGGAAGTTTAATGGACAAATAAAAGTACAGGCAACACTTAAGAACAACGTTGTAGAACTACAACAGCCATAGAATGAGCAAAAATCTATTACCTATTTTATTTTTTTATTATTTATATATGGTTAACATACAACGTTAGTTTCATGTATACAACGTAGTGATTGAACATTTCTATACCTCATGAAATGCTCACCACGAGAACCACCATGTGTCACCATACAAAGTTATTAAATATCATTGGCTATATTCTCTATGCTGTACCTTACATCCCCATGACTTATTTATTTTACAACTGGAAGTATTACCTACTCTTTGATACAATTTTTTCCCTTAAGTGCCTCACAGTATGAATAAAAATGTTCTGTGTGGTATACATTTGCTTTGCAAATATGTTTGAATCCCATGAACTATTTCATATGGAGAATAATCTTTCAATACTTTTTATAGAAGGTTAATGTTGATATGAAGATATGGAAAGATAACATGAAAAAGAATAAATAGATCAATGTCACCTATAAACATACATGCATAAATGTAGATAAAATTTTAATATTTTCTTCCCCTGACATTATAAAAATATGGTGACAAGATATAGTAAATTTCAAGAAATCAGGAATTAGGTAGTTTATATGAATAAAATGGTGGTTTTCTTTTTGCCTGATTTTATGAGACTGAAGCGCTACCTACTGCGCTAACGAGGCACCTTCTTTTTGCCTGATTTTAAATCACGTGGACATAGTTAACAGAGCTTGGCATTTGTGCAGGGAATTCTTCGGAAGGTTGAGCACAATACAGCATCTGACTCATGAGCAAAATGTAGCCACAGAACACAGAGCACTGGTCCTCTTGGCCTGAGAGCCGCTGAGAGGGAGGACAGATTTCCCTGACGTTCTGAGGTCAGGAGTGTAAAGGTTCACCCCAAGTGCTGGTTGTGCGCTATGATGGGAATTCACCTTCAGGGCTGTGGCTGGACACAGGGGCATGGACAGCCACCCTCTGAGCAACCGTATGGGAGCAACTGTGGTTCCTGAGAGGCTGCCAGTGAGAGAGGGGACATCTGAGGTGCTGTGGATCTTGACCCAAGGAAAAATTGGACAAATAGACCTCTCTCACTCCAAAGAATCCCACAGGTTTACAATGTAAAGCTCAAATAAAAAATCACGAGGTACTCAGGATTGAAGGTGATTTATGATAACCCGCTTCCCACCTGGGCAACCTTGTAGAAGTCTTCTGGGAAGAGCAACTCTGGGACATTTTATGTTGAACCAAGAGGGTGATAATCCTGGGAGCCCCAGTTAGCCCAGATAATCTACTATTGTAATGGTAATATAAGGGGTTCCGAATAAAACCTTTCAATCACAAAGGCAGATGAAATAAAGATATGTAACACACTTTTACACACTTTTCTGATTTTCAAGTAAGAACAGTTCATAGACTAAGAATGGAGTCAGAATCTAGGCTCCACCAGATACATTACACCCAAACTTAGGGTCATTTATGAGAATAAGAAAGGAATGGTATTAAGGATAACTCTGGATCTGTGCGGGGGTGGGGGGTTTGCTTCCCAGGCATCAGCTCTTCCCCTCTTCTCCCCCGGGGCTCACGGCATCCATCCGAGGTAAGGCATGAAGATGGAGCCTTCCAGGCCTTTCTAGAGCATGATGTCCTGAGTAACCCACAGTCAAAAGTGTGTATTCATAGGAAAGGTGAGGTCTTAGAGAATCATCGTCTTTTCTTTCCTCATTCTTGGGAGGAAGACCCCCTGTTCTAATCACAAACTCTTAGACTCTGAGGACAAACAAGGATCACAAAATACAGAGACGGTTTTTTTCTGACAAACATTGGGGAGAAGCTCCTTGGGGTCGGGACATGAACCCTGCCTCTGTGTGATCCTCCAAGAGGCACTGGTTCTGCAGCTGCCGCGGACCTGCCCAACCCCTCAGTGATTTGCATGTTTCCCCCAGAGCCCATTTCTGCTCTTCAGCATCTTCATGAAGAGGCTGCTCAGACATTCGGGGCAAAAAAGAGCCTCAGGCTGGGCCTCGGATCAAACGTGGAAGTCCTGACCCAAGTCCTCTGCCTTCTGCTGGCCTGCCTCCCAGGTGAGGAGGGGAGTGCAGGGGACATCCCTGAGGTGGTGGGAGTCTTCTCCTCCTGACTGTGGGATCTCCCCAGGGATCCTCACTGTGGATCCCTGACCTGGGGTCTCCCCTCCCATCAGAAACCCAGGTGCTCTCAGATTAGGGACCAGGGCCGCCAGAAACTTCTGGGAGGAACATGGGGTGGGACCTGGTAAATAATGGTGACTTTGTGATTTCCTTCCAACCCAGCTGTCCGCGGGCACACGGGGCTTATCCAGTCTCTGGCCTTCCTCTCCGTGTCCCTGGGAGAGGGCGTGTCCATCACCTGCAGGGCCAACGAGAGCGTCAGCGATTACTTGACCTGGTATCAGCCGGATCCAGGTCAGATTCCTCAGCTTCTCATCTATGATGCTGATAACTTCAAGTCTGGTGTCCCAGACCGGATCTCTGCGATTCAGTCAGACAGAGAATTCATCCTCAAAATCAGCGCACTAGAGGCTGAGGATGCTGCCAGTTATTATTGCCAGCAGGATTATATCCTTCCTCCCACGCTGCCATAGGCCCGAGCAGAAACCGTCCCCAGCGTGGGTGGTGACTGTGAGAGGAGCAGTGGGCAGTGCTCCCTGTGGATCCAGCAGCTGCATTCTGCTCTGGGTCTCATCATCCCGTCAGGAGCTGCTTTGGGGAAGGGCTTGCAGGGCTCAAGGATCAAGGGATTTTGTCCTTCGAAAGCTTCCTTTCTTGATGACACAAATCCCAAACCTCAGGAATTCTAAAATGAAATTTCTCTTGCAGGCCTGCAATGGAATTCATCCATGGGATGGACCTTGAATCCTATCTCTGATAAACACTCTGAAGTAGGCAAAAAAAGGGAACCCGCATCCAAGCAAATACTACTAATACTACTAATACTGCTTACAACTAATACTAGTATTGCAAATACTAGTACTACTAACGTTAGTACTAATACTCCGGGCACTACTACTGTAATGCTGCTACTACTAATAAAACTAATAAATATCAACAACTACACTGTCAGCTGCCATTGAGTGAAATCTTGAGGACTTACTATGTATTGAATACTGTGCGAAGGACTCATTCATCTAGCGCAATTCATCTCACAATAATCCTCTAGAGATGAGAAATCAGGGCTTCTCAGAATTCACGTTACTCAACACGCCAGTGGTTGTAAAGGAAGACGACAGAAAAAGAAACTGTTATTTTGTCTCCATAATTTATACATTATTTAACTACATTCATTAAAAAAAAATTAGTACAACTAAAAACAGGTCAAGGCAGAGACTGTCTCTAGCATCCCAAAAGTCTCTTTCCATCACATCCCATCAGTCTCTTTCCCTATCAATTCCATGCCTCCCCCCACACACATATCACGAGAGGCCACCCATCTTCTGTTTTCTATCCACATTGAGCAGATATTCTCTGACTTTGAACTTCATATAAGTGGAATTATACAGTATGTACTTTTTTGATGTCTTGCTTCTTTGGATCAACGTGTTCTTTAACTTCATCTCTGTTGTTGGAGTGGCCATAATTCATTCTTTTCCTGCTGAAGGTTCACTATTACATAAAATACATCACAACTAATTTTTTCACTCATAGGAATAGTATGGAATTCTTGTGGCATAATAGGAAAAGTGGGCAAGCCTCAGTGTATTTCAGACATTTCTTAAGACAGTGTCCTTTTTATTTTTGGATCATCTTTGCACACATTACACAGCACGTGTCTAATAGAGAAAATATGCATGAAGTTATTCTTACCATCAATCCAGACAACATAATTTTGTTCTCTAGTTTATTTTATTTATATATATATATATATATATATATGTATATATATATATATATATATATTACTCTGCTTTAATCTATTTTTTAATTTATTTTTAATCTATTTTTAATCTATTAGTCTAGCTTTTATTATTAAAACACAGGATCATGACACTAATTCCTTAGCCAAAAAACAGATAAAATCCTTCATTTTATAAAATACTGCCCTGGGAGATATTTCTCAGTGTGACATTTTATAAAGGTCTGAGGCCCAGAAATCTGAAAGTATCCTACAGCATGTCCCCCAAATTGATGGGGGTAATTTTCCTTCCTGTGAGTCATGGGTCGAGTATTAAAGAACTACAGAAAAGAAGAAAAAGACAATATAAGGATTATGTAAGAAAGAAGAACAACCCATGATGTTTTAACCTCTTTTGGGTGAGGTTTTGAGACTGGGTGGCAAAAAGAAACAAAATGAACAGGTCTGGCAGGCTTGATTGAAACCCTGAGCAATTAGTATAGATCAAGACAAAATAATTCTGTGTTTCAGAATAGTGAGTTGGTTTGCTGAAAAATAGCCCTAGATCTTAATGTGGTTGTGGATGAGACATACTTGGATTAGTCGTAAGTTTGTCTTCCACGTGTCTCTCTATGAGGTTCCTCAGTACACCTATGCTGACCATGATTATGGGAACACTGAATACAGTAATGATAATAATAAAAAATAAAATCATTATATGTTTGATACAGTGCTAAATACCTTACTTTTGTTTCAACTGCAAACAGAACCACTGTTGTCACCGTTTCAAAGACATGACTGAGACAAAGGGAAGTTAAGTGAACGGGATCAATATCACACTTCCATAAGCAATGCGGCTTTGTCCCCAGCCCAAATGGGGTGACTTCAGGGACTTCTCTGATAATATCAGGACCTTGGATGGATAATGTCTGACTGTCATTAAGCTCTAACTCCTGATGTGATGACAATTCATTTGGAAGTTGGAGTAGCATTGATAAAACTGCTCCTTGAAATGTACAAAAAGGTTGGGAAAGGGAGTGTTGAATGGCTTCCGTTTTCTGCTCAATGGGCTTGTGCCAAACACCATCTGGAGAGTTTAAGTGATAGGTAAGGCAGGAGGACACAGGAGAGATATTCTTCCCTCAGGCTGAGGCCTCGGCATCCTCTGCCATGACCACCTGGGGATGGGTTGCTCAAGGGCAGAGAAGAGGAAGGGAATGGTCTCTGGACCTGGAAGCCCAGATGGCCCTTTGCAGCCCACCCTGCTGTCCAGAGCCCATGTCAGTGCCTGGGTCAGTGCTCTGCGGGGAGACCTGCCTCAGTTAGGACACAGATCGAACCATGGAAGCCCCAGATATCTGCAACACATATAATCATCAAATAGCTTCTAATAAGCCTAGAAAAATAACTAGTACAAGTAACGGGAAAAAAAGAGCCACAATAAGCAATTATTTGTGCAAAGATGGTAAGTAATTACATACAAAGGGAATAAATTTGGTCAGTAATGAAGGAACGGCCCATGAAAATCTCACGGTGTTGTTGCTACAGCACAACCAGATGGGCTAATGTTGAGCAAACCGCCAAGGTTAAGTTGTTTCATGTGCTGCTGCTGAAATGTGTATTGGCACATTCATGTTGGAAAGTTGTTTGTGATTATCTACAAATGAGGAATATACACACACCCTGGGACTCAGTACTTTTTAACTCTGATATACCCAACAGAATTGAGAGTGTACGCGCTCAAGGAATGTCATGACAGCGTTGCTTATGATGACCCCAAACTGGAAACAACCAGTTACTGATCTAGAATGGAATGGATGCTTCAGTTATGGTATTTGCAAACATCGTTATCCCCTCTGTGCTTTATCTGAGTGATAGTTTTGAAACCTGTGAAAATTTCGATGCCGCCCAAATTACCAATCTTTCATATGGAGTACTCTTCATGTCTTATCTGAAAAGCCATTTCATACCTCAAATTTAAGAATATATTACTACTTATTATTTTTGTAAGCTTTATCACTGGACTTTAGTTCTATAATCTAGCTGGATTGGGTTCTTGGACATGCCACAGAGTAGGGGATCAGATTTCATTTTTCGTTCAGTAGGAATGTTCACTTGAATAAGAAATAATTTCTTATTTCTTCTTATTCTTATTCACTCTCTATTCGAGAGAGAGTGAATACAAGCTGGGGGGGAGGGGCAGAGGGAGAGGGAGAAGCAGACTCCCCACTGAGCAGGGAGCCAGATGCAGGTCTCCTTCCCAGGACCCTGAGATCCTGACATGAGCAAAAAGGCAGATGATTAACTGACTGAGACACCCGGGAGCCCCATGTGTATTTAAATAAGTCTTAATAGACAATGGAGTATTCTCTCAACATTGTTACTTTTCAAAATTGTCTTGGGTCTTTTCAGCTCAGAATTCCCTATACATTTTACAATGTGCAAAATAAAGTAACTGGGTTATTATTGGAAGTACATTGAAACTAAGGATCAGTGTGTTGAGATAGACATATTGAGTCTTCAGATGCATGAAAGTGTAATATTTCTCCATTTATTCAGGTCTCCTTTACTTTCTCTTAGCAAAGTTTTATTTTCTTTGGGTCTGTATGGTGCGTGGCCCGAGGTAAGTAACAATGCATGTCCTCTCATATATACGTTCAGCTTACACTTTATTTCTAAATGCAAGACAGTAAATTATCCTTGAAAAATGTTTGCTCTATGTCTGTCTCCATTACTAAAATTCAATTTTCCATTTGGACAATCTGCGATTGCATTAGCCATGCAAAACTCAACATAAATTCAGGACTTAATGTAATCCACAAGAATGTGTACGTGTATTTGGATGTTCAGAGGAGGTATTTTGGGATGAAGGATCAGTTTCTTGGAAAAAGATTCTCTCAGGCACATGTCTAACGTCATTAGACCCTCTGTGACTCCCAATCCCAGCTTCCATGGCAAGGACACTCGGAGTATCATTTCCCTTCCATCTTCCTCTTCTCAGGCGGGGCACAGAGCAGCAGAAAGCACAGCAGCAGAGACAGAGATCCCAACTTGCTCTGAGACCCGAACTGCCCCACCTCACCAGTCCCCTCTGGCCGGGACGCATGAAGAGCCGCTCAGCAAGGTGAGGACCAAAGCAGATTCACTTAGAGCAGAAACTGCACGGTCCGGACACAGACATGTTCTTCCTCTTTCGTCCATGTCAGCCATAGCATTGGATATGCTTGAAGACACATGTAGTCATTTCCTGCACAGTGACAACCTCAGACAAGCTGACTGGGACACGGACAGGATGGTCCCTCCCCGCACCATTCTAGTGGCTGCAAATGAAGCTGGAGCCATCCTAGAAGCAAGGCTGGGAAAATCCTAGAGGCACGAAAATACCCCAAACCAGAAATGTATTTAAAGAGGTGCCAAAATACAAGATTTCAATCTCCTGCCGTTATTCCTTATCACAAAGAAATTAGAGTGTAAAGCCTGAGTGAAGCAGTGTGAAGGTCATTATTTGAATATAAACAAAGCCTACTTCTTTCTTTGGCACAGCCTCCATAAGATCTCAATAGAGCAGGGTTCAGAGAGCTCCCAGGTTGGTGAACACATCCACACTGGGAGACTGACACATCCCAGCACCGTGGGGACAGAAGTTGCTACACTCAGAATCCTCCCAGTCCCCGCTGTGTATCTCTCCATCTAGCTCTTCATCTGGACCTTTACCATATTTTTTAATAACCTAGGAAACATAAGTAGGTGTATCTCTAAGTGATGTGAACTGCTCTAGCAAAGTAATCACACCTGAGGAGGGAATCATGGACCCCGTGTCTACAGCTGGTCAGACAGAGGTCCCTTCTTCACTCCCATTAGATGACGACACTCCCAATGGGCTAGTCCTTTTCAAGTGGGAGTCTCCACGCTATCCTGCAGAGCCACGGGCAGCTGCTCTGGAGGATGAAGTGTGGACATGAAGCCGCTGAGAACAGACCCAGAGCCAGGAGGCTGTGCCTCTGAGGAAACTCCCTCTTGAAAGTGCTTGGTGTCCTCCACACAGCTGGTCAGGGGCCGCCAACTGGGTTCTGTGCACTGGAGCTTCTCCACCCTCAGGTGGTCCCTTTTGTCCAGTGTCTGGGACAGTGGGGACACCTTTTACACAATGTGCGGGGACATTGGTCTCCTCACGAAACATACACATGGGATGGATATAGACCTAGATTTGAGGTCTTCCCTGAACAAAGCTAAAGTTGTTTTTCTTTCCTGTCACAAACTTAAAAAGTCCTCTAATAAAAAAACAAAATCCAAGGGTAATGACAAAAATCATGTGATAGGCTCTCCATACATTCCATAAAGAACAAAAATAAAAGTGAAAGTGAGGGAATCTGAGGAGAAAGGAGGAACCACTATGAAAAGGCCTGCGCCTCTGGCAGGTGCATCACGTGTGCATGAAGGTACAGCAGGAGAGGAAGCGATGATATCCTGGGTAAGGATCTGACCCATGTGTCCCCAGTCAGATCTACTCTGGAGGGCAACCACAGGGCTGCATGCCCCAGGGTGCTGGCTTAGACTTTTGTTCTACTGCATCCCAGCTCCACTCCCCTCTGCCAATCCTTCATTCTCTTTCCTGAGGTGGTGATGTCAAGAACATTCCCTAGCCAGTGTCACACATGCTATACTTGATGTGAGTCTGCTTTCCAGGGAACAACGCCTGTGACCAGTGATGTCAGAGAGTAGCACAGACCACATGGTTAGAATAACCCACATAGGCAGAAGCTGTGCATTTTCTCCATCTTCCAAAATGGACAGGGACAGAATGATGTCAGAAAGAGAGAATGTGGCAGTGGATAATTGAGCATATGTTATGAGAAATTGACTCAAAGTGCTGACCCTTTAGAGTATTTTGTCTCTCTCACTGGAAAACTCTAGCTCATGACAGATTCTGACTCAGTTCCTAGACCTAAGTCAGTTCCTACTCTCAAGCACATTGACTCAGGGGAAAGCCAGGTCTCAAAGGAAAGACCTTAAGGTTTCGCCATAGATGTATTGAGTCTACGGCCATACCACCCTGAACGCGCCCGATCTCGTCTGATCTCGGAAGCTAAGCAGGGTCGGGCCTGGTTAGTACTTGGATGGGAGGCCATCGATGTATTGAGAAAATCTTGCTTCCTTCTTCTCCCTATGGAACGTGGGGCTTAGGGCTTGAGCTCAGAATGTGTCCTCTCTGCCCTGATGAGAAAGCTCTCTGTTAGAAGGACACACGGGGGAAGGCAGTGCTCTGGTGGAGGAGACAAGGGAACAAGCTCTCCACAGAGAAAAAGCAACACATAAACAAAGAAACAACCCATCTCAAATTAACGAAGTAGAATAGTATTTGTTAACTGACAAGAAACCTGTACGAGTTCATGAGACCTCCTCAGGACAGAAGTCCATCCCTCACAGGAAACACTTTGGGGCTGGAGATGAAAAGTGCTACATAGAGTTGAAATTTTATTAAATAGAGGGATTATGAGGTGGCCTGTGGTCAAAGGGAACTTCTGTCTAACTTTCCCCGATTAGAGGGTGGTGACTGGGGGCCTTGCCCAAGAATTAGCATCAATGCAGGAATAACCTTCACATCCGACATAAGACATTGCTCCCATTTCTTCACAGGACTCACATAAATCTCAGTCCTAGAAAATTTATTTACTTATTTACTTATTCCAAAAAGTGCAAAGAAAAGAAATGACAATATTGGGAAAGAATTCAGATTATGTATACAGAGATCAGGACTTTCAAATAAGTTACAAAGCCAGAAGATCAACAGATTCACATATATCTTCGAGCCCCCTGGAGCCAAAATTATTCTCTGTGAGTTCATCCTCTAGACGGTGAATATTTGCAATTATTTAGAAAAGGTGACCCATTTCAGTCACAGGTCCCAAGAATCTACCCAACAGACCTCCTGTTGGAGACCCTGCCTCTGCTGAGTGGCAGAGAGAACTTCCATTTGGGCTCAGTCAGGACACAGGTCTGTTGTCTCTCAACTTCACCAAAGCATTATAAGTTTGAGATGTTTGGCTTGAGAAAATTTATAGATCGAGTTCTACAGAATGTGTAACAGCGTCACACTCCCCACCCACACACCCTGACCACAGAATAATGGACTCACGTAAACAAAGCAGCAAGAGAATCACCCCAAGGGACACAAATGACACACTGGTTTCCAGTTTTATGGATTCCAAAGGGACGTCCCCTGGCAAAGAGACAAAAGTGCAACGAAACACACCTGTGTAAGTCCTTGCTGGTTGAGGTGATGGTGGTCAAAATTAGAGACTCCTAGAGTCCTGTTCCCCACCTGGACCTCATGGAGGTTCTTCTTGCATCCCTTACAGATGCCTATGATTTCTGTGTGGTGTGCAGTGACCAACGTTGATGAACTCACTTTTATTGTCCAGGGTACAACCAAGTTCCTACATACACAGGAGATAACAACTCCTCCGAGGAACTAGGAATAGTCTTGCTTCAGTCTACAGGTAGAACAGGAAAATTTTGAAGCCTTTACTGTCAAGAAAGAACTTTTAGGGTGCCTGAGTGGCTCAGTGGGTTAAAGCCTCTGCCTTCAGCTCAGATCAGGATCCCAGGGTTCTGGGATCGAGCCCCGCATCGGGCTCTCTGCTCAGTAGGGAGTCTGCTTCCCTTCCCCTCTCTCTGCCTGCCTCTCCGCCTACTTGTAATCTCTGTCAAATAAATAAATAAAATCTTTAAAAAAAAAAAAAGAAGAACTTTTAGAAGGTTTTGCATTTTTCAGGTATTTCAGGGCAAGAAATTATGAGGTAAACAACCAAACACAAAAGAAGACTTTAAAAGTTTTCATGTTAAGTTTTTTATGAAATGTTAGTATTTTTGAAATCAAAGATTTCAAAACTGATACACAGTAAATAAACATAACAGATGAATAATTTTCAGCCAAATTTCCGCACACTGAGGTATCACACATGATAATGGGTAATGTGATTCTGATTTTCTTTAGTATATTTGACACAGAGTGATAGATATTGTGATTCTTAATTTAACATGTGAAATGAATAGTTTTCAAACTCATCTTAAGATTTAAAATATTATCTTATATTTTTCTTCTTGTTTTTTCCCTGATTTTTTTCTTTTCCAGTGGTTTAACTTTCTGAATCATTCACCAGCAGGATTCATGAGGAGGGCCATCACCTTCAAAATAAGAGTCAAGATTCATTGGCTAGCAATCTAAGAAAAGATCAAGGGAAAAAACACAGGAAAGAGTAAATAAAACGACAACTAGTAACATACGGGACATGGGCTATTAGTCCTAGTTGTATCGCAACTTGTCATCAGCACCCAAGTCCCTCCATAGAGTTCAGGGTTTACTTTCAATACTATTGTTACATAATAATTCTTCCAACTCTGGTACAAAATCACACTCTAGGAGGATTTCCTAGAAGATACTCAGACCGAGATCTGTTGTGCAACCTTGCCTGGACCTGCATGTATTCAGTAACTCCTCAATTCAGTATGACCTGGGATTTGATTTACCTGAGATCTCACAGAACTACAAATTCTATTCCTTCAGTTTCTCCAGGATTTTGTTTGCACGACAGTGACTCCAATTGTCAGGTACTTTGAGGTTGACAGAATTCTTACCAATGATTGACTAACACCTACATCAGGCTGACACAGGCAGAATCATCAGGTTATGTCCCGACTTTAATGAAGGATGGTTGGTAAACTGATGCCCCAAGCAGCGCTGACCCCGCACCCTCTTCCACGGTGACTGTGGTTCACCCGAGATCCCAGAAAATGTCCGTCATAGGTCCGTCATAGGTCCGTCATAGGTACAGGTGACCTGAAATTCTTAGAAGTTTTATCCCAGTCCTTGCTATTCTCACCTACAGAATCTCATTGTGAACTACAGACTCAGAGCTGCGGATGCTGAACATAAAATCCAAGTGAGAGACAACAACTTCTCACACAGAACTAACAAGGAACCGGAACCCTGACAGAAACTGCTTTCGCATGATGAGGAAGCCTCTGTATGGGAAGGGGAAACATTGTTTTCTGGGATATGGGAAACATTATTTATTCTGTCCATCCTCTTAGAACATCTTGACTTAAGAAATCTCTTTTTTTGATATGGGGTGTGTGTGTGTGTGTGTGTGTGTTTACCTTATCTAATATGCAACATAGGGTGTGTATGTGTCCATCATCTGTCTGTCTTATCTGTCTATCTATCTATCCATCTGTCTCTCTGGGAAGAGAGAGAGAAGTATGGCAGGATACACACCAGGTTGTAACAAACTGTTACCACAACCTTCATATTCACTGTCTGAAGCATAACATTTTGTCTTCTCTCCTATTCTCTGCTACAGGACTAGGAATTCTCCTGTAAGTTTGAGATTCTTCTCTACCTGTCCCGTTCTTCTCAGCTTCATCTTCTCAAAGAGTAGATAACTCACAAGGTCCCAGGGTGAGTTTAATTCATTTTGAATCATTATTAAATTGTCTAAAACCATTAACCTGGAAACAGCAGATCCCAGAGACTCTAGTTCATCCTGGGATCTGGAGATCGCCGGCCAATCAGCTGGAGTGGGAGTGGGACCTGTTTCTTCCTGGGCATTAGCTGACAGGATTCCAACCATGATGGCCTTTCACCTGCTAGAAATGGGCTCTGGAAACGCATGCCTGTATCATCAGGGTCTCTGGAGCTTTCTCAGAAGGCAGGGCTATGAGTGCTGT
This sequence comes from Eira barbara, assembly GCA_020311275.1. NCBI lineage: Eukaryota > Metazoa > Chordata > Mammalia > Carnivora > Mustelidae > Eira > Eira barbara. The sequence goes on from JAHRIG010000060.1 coordinate 16,546,128, forward strand.
GTCCTACCACAGATCCTGATTACCACAGGGAGATCCTGCTTCCCACACAGGCAGTAGGGCATTTGTCTCTGTTAATTTTCCTCCAAACACAGAAGCCATTTTAAGTTACTGCTCTCCCAGGAGAGGGACCTGCACCCTGCCTTTGGCTCTTTCCACTCTGCCTCACCCACCACGGGATTTGCATATTGTCCCCTGGGGAGAACCTTCCCTTGGAAGTCTGAGATAAAGGTCAGCTCTCAGCTTGTGTTTACTTACTAGGACTCATCAGTTCAGCTTCTCAAAATGAGGTCCCTTCTCAGCTCCTGGGGCTGCTGATGCTCTGGGTCCCAGGTAATAGCATAGAGTGGGGAGGAGATGGGAGATTGGGGTGGGGAGAGTGAGCTATCTGGGTGCTCTTCCTTCCTATGTGTGATCTGTCCAGGAGTGAGATTGTCCTCCACAAGGGGAATTTAATTTTGAGATCTGTGAACATTATGAGGAAATTAAAGGGAACAAAGAACAGTGTTTTAGTGAGATGCTGAAAAAAAAATGTGGCTACTCTGTGCTCTGCAGTTCTTGGGTTATCCATGAGATTGGATATATTTAAAGTAGGAATCAAGTCACAAAATATGATTTAGCCTAATGTAAGTGAAATTCAAAATCATTAAAATGGCTTATAATGTGTCAAATTAACCTGTACTTATCTCTCATTATTTTAGGATCCAGCGGGGATATCATGCTGACACAGACCCCACTGTCCTTGTCCATCACACCCGGAGAGCCGGCCTCCATCTCCTGTAGGGCCAGTCAGAGCCTCCTGCACAGAGATGGAAACACCTATTTGTATTGGTACCTGCAGAAACCAGGCCAGTCCCCATAGCTCCTGATCTACGAGGTTTCCATTCGTAAATCTGGGATCCCAGACAGGTTCAGTGGCAGTGGGTCAGGGACAGATTTCACCCTGAGAATCAGCAGGGTGGAGGCTGATGATGTGGGAGTTTATTACCGCGAGCAAGGTACACATGTTCCTCCACAGTGGTTCAGGCCCGAACACAAACCTCTCAGTTTGGCGGTCCCCACTGGGCACGTGTGTTGCCTGAGCAGGGAGCCGGCACAGCAGAGGCTCTGAGCTGGGATCAGAGGCAGGTGCTGGGGAACTCAGGGCAGTAACATGCAGCTGAGTGCTCTGGACCGAGTCCTGGCCCCTGGACAGCAACAGCCTCAATGGGGCACAACCAGCTCCAGAAGGGACATGATCACCTTCGGGCTGAGCAGTCAGCTACAATGGACAACCGCCCTGAACCTCACCCTGACCCTCCTGCCCTGTGTATGGCTCAGGGATGGTGACTCAGCCTGAGCGTCAGAAACCTGAGCCATTTATTTGAAAACACAATTACATACATTTGCGGCTAACCATGTTTCCTATATTTTCATTAAGAGGTTATTTGGTATCGTTCAGAATGTATTATTTTTTATTTTCCCACTTTATGACATCTGCCTTCCCAGTTAAACTAACGGCTCTGTTACAATGTGGTCTGGATATCATACTATACATGCTTTCCCCATAAGAAATACACGTGAGAAAAATTAGTAAAACTGTTTCGTGGTCAAGCACCCAAATAGACTGTTGTTGTAAATTCATAGCAAATATAAGCTCCGGATTCTATAAAGAATAGGTGGCATATACATATATATATTGAAATACTACTCAGCCAAGGAAATTATATCTTGTCATTTGCAACAACATGCATGGACCTAGAAAGTATAATGCTAAGCAAAACAATTCAGACAGAGAAAGACAAATACCATATGTCTTCATTTTTATGTAGAATCTACAAACAAAACAAACAAATAAAAAACCCCACAAATGTGAACTGACCCATGAATAAAGAGAACATGGAAATGATACGTTAACATTGTGCAAATGTGCACCCAACTCATACCTCTCTTATGTACAGAACAGACCATTTCAATAAGGATCATACATTTTCCTGTCCTCTTCAGTCTTCTTTCCTCTCCATCTCTCACGTGCATCAAACTTCCACAGAGAAAAAGCAAACACATAAATAAATAATCAAGCTATCTCACATTGAAGCAGTGGAAGGATATTTTAACTGATGAGAAAGCTGTAGGACTTCATGAGAAATCCTCAGGACAGAAGTTCCATCCCTCACAGGAGACACTTTGGGGTTGGGGATGCAAATTGCTACACAAAGGAAAGAGTTCATTACAATGGAGGGATTATGAGGTGGCCTGTGGTCAGAGGGAACTTCTGTCTCACTTTTCTCCATTAGACTGCGGTGATTGGGGGTCCTTCCCAAGGATTACAACTGATACAAGACTACCCTTCACAGTCAACATAAGACATTGCTCCCATTTCTCCACAGGACTCAGCAGAATCTCAGACAGCTCTACAAAATGTATTTACATATACATTTATTCCAAGGAAAAACAAAGAAAAGAAATGATGATATTGGGAAGGAATTCAAATTACACATATGGAGATCGGGACTTTGACGGACCTAGATCATTGAAGCTCAGAAATGACCTGCTTCCCATAGTTGAGAAGTAACTTATAAAATCAGAATATCAACACATTCATATGTATACGTGAGCCACCTGGAGTCAAAATTATTCTCTGTGACTTCATCCTCTAGAGGGTGATAATTGGCAGTTCTTTCGAAAAGGGGACCCATTTCAGTCACAGGTCCCAAGAAGCTGCTCAACAGACCTCTTGTTGGGGAAGCTCCCTCTGCCTGATGGCTTCATCTCAGTTCTCAGGCAAGGAGAAGCTCATCTTTTCTCAGAAAGAACCTCATTTGGGCTCAGTCAGGATACAGGTCAGTTGTCCATCAACTTGGCCAAAGCACTATGAGTTTGAGTGGTTTGGCTTGAGAAAATTTATAGATCAAGTTCTACAGAATGTATAGCAGGATCGCACTCCCCACCCACACACCCTGACCCAAGAAAACTGGACTCACATAACCAAAGCAGCAAGAGAACCATCCCAAGGGACACCAATCACACCCTGGCTTTCACTTTGATGGATTCGGAAGAGACATCCCCTGACACAGAGGCATAAGTGCAATCAAACCCACCTGTATAAGTCCTTGCTCATTCAGGTGACCTTGGTCAAGATTAGAGACTCTAGAGTCCTTTTCCGCACCTGGATCTCATGGAGGATCTTACACTCCTTACAGACGCCGGTGATTTTTGTGTGGTGTGCCATGACCTGCTCGGTGGGCTCCATTTTACCGTCCAGGATACAACATAGTTTGTAAACAGGAAGGACACAAACACTCCTGGTTAGAATTAGGACTGCTCTTCCTTCAGTCTACAGCAAATACAGGAAAACTTCAAAGCCTTTAGATGAGAAAGAATTCTTTATAAGATCTTTCAATTTGTAGATATTTTAGGGTAAGACAGTATGTGATACGTAACCAAACGGAAAAGGAGACTTGTAAAGTTTTCGTGTCATGTTTTGTAGGAAATAGTTATGTTTGAAATTCAAGTATTCTTTTTATTTAAAGATTTTATTTATTTATTTGACAGAGAGAGAGAGCAATCACAAGTAGATAGAGACGCAGGCAGAGAGAAAGGGGGAAGCTGGCTCCCCGCCGAGCAGAGAGCCTGACGCGGGAATCGATTCCAGCATCTTGGGATCATGACCTGAGCTGAAGGCAGAGGCTTAACCCACTGAGCCACTCAGGCGCCCCAGTATTCAAGCATTCTTAAGAGTACTTTGTGGGGGAAAAAAAACTTTCACCTGATACACAGAAAATAAACATGACGGATGAATAATTTCTGGCCATATATCCACACATTGAGGTTTCACATACCATAATGGGTAATGGGATTCTGATTCTTTTTTTTAGTGTACTTGACACATAGTGGTAGATAATGTAATTCTTAATTAACATCTGTAATGAATACTTTTTCAAAACTCAGCTTAAGATTTACAATACTGTCTTGTATTTTCCATTTGCTTTTGTCAAGCTTTTTTCATTTTCACTGGCCTATCTTTCTGAATTCATTCACTAGCAGGATTCCTTAGGAAGGCTGGCATTTTCAAGAGAAAGATTCAGGATTGCACTGGCTAGCACAGAAATCACAAAAAAAAGGCAAATAAAATGCTAGCTAGTCAACTATGGGACATGGGCTCTTCTACTTCTATTTCTTCCATGGTTTGTCTTCAACACCCACGTCTCCATGCTGAGATCAGGCTTTGCTTCCGATACCATTTTTACACAATAGATCATTTAGATTTTACACAAAATCTAACTCTTGGAGGATTTCCTGGAAGATATTCACACTGAGCTTTATTGTTAATCAAGCCTGAAACTGTATGTATTCAGTTATTTTTCAGTTCGGTATAACTTCAGATTTAAATTACAGTTGATCTAATAGAAGTAAAACTGTATTCTTGAGTTTCTCTAGGATTTTGTTTGGAGAATGGTGACTTGAGTTGTGATGTAATTTGAACTTGATACAATTCTCACAAATGATTCAATATAACACAACGTCAAGCTGACACATGAAGAACCACCAGTTTATGTCCCTATTTTAGTGAAGGGTCTCACATATGCCATACGGTGTGTGTGTCCCTAACTATCTCCTACCTCTCTATCTCGAGAGAGAGAGAAACAGTACAGGATACACACCAGGTTGTAATAAATGGTTACCACACTCCTAGTCACTGCCTGAAGCATAAAATTCTGTCTTCTCCCCTACTCTTTTCTGCTGGACTATGAGTTCACCTCCCGTGAGAGATTTTTTTGATCCGCTCAAGTTCTTCTCACATTCATCTTCTAATAGAGTATAATTCACGAAGCCCCAGGGTGAGATTAATTCTTTATTAAATCATTACTAAATTGTCTAAAACCATTAACCTGGAAACAGCAGATCCCAGAGACTCCTGATCTATCTCCAGTTCATCCTGAGATCTGGAGATCACCGGAAAATCAGCCGCAGTGGGATTGGGACCTGTTTCCTCCTGGTCATTAGTTGACAGGAATCCAGGCAGGATGGCCATACACCTGCCAGAAATGGATTCTGGACATGTGTGTCTTTATCGTCAGGGTCTCTGGAGATTTCTCAGAAGGCAGGACTAGGAGCACTGTAGGAAGCAGGGAGATCCTGCTTCCCACACAGGCAAAAAGGAATTTGTCTCTGTTAGTTTCCCTCCAAACACAGAAACCACTTTAAGTTACTACTCTCCCAGGAGAGGGACCTGCACCCTGCCTTTGGCTCTTTCCACTCTGCCACACCCACCACGGGATTTGCATATTGTCCTCTGGGGAGGACCTTGCCTTGGAAGTCTGACATAAAGGTCAGCTCTCAGCTCGTTTACTTACTAGGACTCATCAATTTCCCTTCTCAGCTCCTGGGGCTGCTGATGCTCTGGGTCCCAGGTCAGAGCACAGGGGGGAAGTGATGAGAGATTGGGGTGGGGAGGGTGAGCTGTCTGGGTGCTGTCACCGCCTATGGGTGCTCTGTCCAGAGGTGAGATTGCCCTCCAGCAAGGGGTATTTAATTTTGAGATCTGTGAAAATTATGAAAAATTAAAGGGAACAAAGAACAGTGCTTTAGTGAGATGCTGAAAGAAAAAAATGTGGCCACTCTGTGCCCTGCAATTCTTGGGTTATCCATGGAAATTGGATATATTTAGAGTAGGAATCCAATCACAAACTATGATTTGGCCACATATAAATGAAATTTAAAATCATAAAAATGGCTTATAATGTTGCTCCATAATCTGTACTTGTCTCTCATTATTTTAGGAACAGGTGGGGAGGTCGTGCTGACTCAGATCCAACTCTCGCTGTCCGTCACCCCCGGAGAGCCGGCCTCCATCTCCTGCAGGGCCAGTCAGAGCCTCGTACAGAGTAATGGAAACACCTATTTGAGTTGGTATCTGCAGAAGCCAGGTCAGTCCCCACAGGGCCTGATCTACGAGGTTTCCATCCGTAAATCTGGGGTCCCAGACAGGTTCAGTGGCAGCGGGTCAGGGACAGATTTCACCCTGACCATCAGCAGGGTGGAGGCTGCCGATGTGGGAGTTTACTACTGCAAGCAAGGTACACGTGGTTCTCAAACAGTGGGTCAGGCCCGAACACAAACCTCTCGGTTTGGCGATCCCCACTGGGCACGTGTGTTGCCTGAGGGGGGGGGGGGTGGGCCCAGCAGAGGCTCTGAGCTGGGATCAGAGGCAGGTCCTGGGGAGCTCAGGGCAGTAACGTGCAGCTGAGTGCTCTGGACCGAGTCCCGACCCCTGGGCACCAACAGCCTCAGCGGGGCACAACCAGCTCCAGAAGCGCCGTGATCATCCTGTGGGGCTGAGTGGTGAGCTGCCAGGACAGCTGCCTGAACTTTACCCCAACCCTCCTGGCTTGTGTGTGTGGCTTAAGGACAATTACTCAGTCTGAGCGTCAAAAACCTGAGGCATATTTAGTGGCAACACAATTACATACATTTTTGAGCTAACATAGTTTGTGATATTTTCAGTACAATAATATTTTATGTCCTTCATAATTTATTATTGTTTATTTCCCTACTCTCTGAATTTCTTCTTTCCCAGTTACTCTAACTGTTCTTGTACTATGTTCTCTAGGTAACATTCTATACACACTAACCCCATGGGAAATATGGGTGAGAACGACTAGTAAACCTTTTTCTTCAAGCTCCCAAACAGACTTGGAAACCCACAGCAGATATAATCTCCTAATCCTGTAAAGACGATGTCCATATATACAATGAAATTTTACTCAGCCATAAGAAGAATGAAATCTAGCCATTTGGGACAATATGGATGGACCAGTAGGGTATTCTGTGAGGTGAAGTAAGTCCAGAGAAAGGCAAACATCATATGATTTCATTTATATGTAGAATCTAAAACAGAAAGCAAAACAAAGATAAAACAAAACCAGAAAGTCCTGTGAATATGGAGACCAAACTGGTGGTTGACTGAAGGGAAGGGAACAGGCAGGAGGGGAAGAATGTGTGAAGGGGATTGGGAGGAACCGGCTTCCAGTTATGGAATGAGTAGGTCACAGGGATGAAGGTACAACCAAGGGAATATAGTCTATGATACTGCAACAGTGTTGTGCGGAGAGAGACGGTAGCTACACTTGCAATGAGCAGAGCAGAGCATACCGATGTGTCAAAAAAGAATTATGAGAATGCTTCGGGGAATTTAGGATCTCGGTTTTGAAAACTGCTACGGCAATGTAAACTAAGTAGCCACAGTCCTAGAAGGAAATGGTAAATGTAAATATTGTCACATTTGATGAAGAGCATTATTTTATGTGAAGCTTCATACTGAACATTCTTTAATAAGACTATTTTTTAAATAAGACAATTAGTTGTAATTGAAGGAACAGAGATAGAATGTATTAAACAGTGTTTTGAAGTGTATGCAAATTATGGAGCTACTTTCAGTTTCATGTTTTATATCTACATATTGCAAGAAATGTCAGAAGAAACATTAAGAAATGGTATACATTTGTATCTAACATTAAATCAGATTTACACAAAACTAATTTGTGTGAAGAGTTAAGTTGTTTTTTTAGAAGTGGTTCATCATATCTAGACATATCAAAATTTATAGTTCAAAATAATTAATCAGAAAGGCATCATAATGTCATTGCAGACAATAAAATATTCTGAACTCAGGGTTTGTTCTTTTTTGCATCAGAAAAAAACCTTTTCAAAATTAAAAATTATCGAAAAATATTTGAGGTCTTGTATTTGCCAAAAGACACTGTGATTTTCAATTATGTATAGAAATTGAGATTGCTAAAAGTACAAATTTTGATGCCATAATAAATGAAATTGCAGAAAAGCAATCCAGAAAAATCTTATACTCAGTCAAGATATCAAATTAATAAAGTCTTACCATCTATTATACATATTTATTGTATTATTTTAAGTTATAATACATAAATATTATTCTTGCAAGCTCATCTGTCTGGAAGTTTATCACAAGCTTATGGTAATATTTGCAAGTTTATTGCCAGTATTATTTTGCAGTTCTAACACACAAGTATTATTTCTGCAAATATTTATTTGTGTCTATTTGTTCTAGCCCTGTGGGTCCGAGAACGTCAGCCCTGCTGGCCAACAGAGCCAGGTGGTCAAGGGGTGCCAGGGCACCAGACAAGTGCACAAGCTCTTTCCAGGGAGACACCAGGGACCTGGAGCTGGGCAGAGAGAGAATGCAGAGCGCAAACACGGGCTTCCCCGATTTCCAGAGAGGAATGCAGTCAGCCCGCAGATGTGTTCTGAATTGGAAGCCTGTCAGGCAGCAGCCTTTAAGATCTGAAAATAGGCTTCTCTGAGGGTAAGACTGGGAGGTGGAAGGTTCCCTCTGCTCCCTGTTTCTTTGTTTACTATTGTCTCCATGCACTGCCCTGCTGGCTGCCAGATTGAGGTGTTTTGGGGCCGGTTCCTCAGGGGGAAGTCTTGAAAGTTGGGGCTCTAGAAGGTGATCCAATCCCTTCACTCTTCAGAGAGAAGCCGGGAGTTACAAGTTCCCCTCCAATGGTATACTGTTGTATTGGAGGTGGAGTTCATGGCAAGAATGTGTCCCAGCTTTGTGCACGTGTTTCAGTGTGGCTGTTACCTCTTTAACCCAATGTGTAGGAGTCCCTCGGCTACTCTGGATGTCTCAGAGTGGGAGTTATCCCATGTGTAGCTGTAGGTTCCACGTGCCCATTGTAGGTGGTGAATTCAGAAGCCTCCTGGAACCCTGACCCTGAACCAGAATTGCTTTTTCTTCTGATTCCTACAGAAGATGTTTGGATCATAGATTTTAAATGTTTCCTCTGTTTTTGTTTTAGCCTTGTTGACACACAGGGCTGTACTATTTCAACTCTACAACATAGCGATTCAACAAGTTTATACATTATTCTATGGCCACATCTGTCACCATACAGTACTATTACAATATCATTGACTCAATTCCTTATGATGTAAAAATATTAAATAAATAAATAAATACTTCTTCTTTCTGAACTTTTATTTTTCTGGAGAGCTGGTTGTCTGACATTGACTAGTACAATAATGGTGCAATGTAAGCTATCACTGTGTTGTAATGGTTCCCTTTTTTCTATTTCTACCACCACTTTATTTCTACCAAAAAACTTTTTAATCCCAATGAAGTCCCAATAGTTCATTTTTTGCCTTTGTTTCCCTGGCCTTTGGAGACACATCTAGCAAGAAGTTGCCATGGCTGAGGTCGCAGAGGTTGCTGCCTGTGTTCTCTTCTAGGATTTTGATGGGTTCCTCCCTCACATTGAGGTCTTTCATCCATTTTGAGTCTATTTTAGTGTAGAGGTCTAAGAAACTGGTCCAGTTTCATTCTTCTGCATGTGAATGCCCAATTTTCCCAACACCATTTGTTGAAGAGATTTTCTCTTTTTCCATTGGGTATTCGTTCTTGCTTTGTCAGAGATTAGTTGACCATAGAGCTGAGGGTCCATTTCTGGTTTCTCTATTCTGTTCCATGGGTCTGTGTGTCTGTTTTTGTGCCAGTGCCATACTGTCTTAATGATGACAGCTTTCTAATAGAGCGTGAAGTCTGGAATTGTGATGCCACCAGCTTTGACTTCCTTTTTCAGCATTCCTGTGGCTTTTGGGGTCTTTTCTGGTTCCATATATATTTTAGGATTATTTGTTCCAGAGGAAGATATAAATCAGCAGGGTGTGAGTGAGGAAGTCCTGGCTTATAAGTCTCTGTGGTCCTTCCATTTGTGTAAGTTAGGCAGGCATAGGAGAGGGAAGGTTCTCAGAGCTTTTGTGAGGCATGTATACTTCTGGTCTACTGGTCTACTACTTATGGGATCCTGTCCAGACAGACGTAATTCAATCCCATTAGCAAAGAAAGCCTTTCGGTGCAGTGCAGAAAGTAACTTTGTTTTAAGAATGACCTAAGTAGGGGAGCCTGGGTGGTTCAGTGGGTTAAAGACTCTGCCTTCGGCCCAGGTCATGGTCTCAGGGTCCTGGAATCAAGCCCTGCATTGGGCTCTCTGCTCGATGGGGAGCCTGCTTCCTCCCCTCTCTCTCTCTCT
>JAHRIG010000060.1:16556273-16579835 GCA_020311275.1 Eira barbara
AATAAATAAAAACCTTAAACAAACAAACAAAAACAAAAAAAGATTAATGCTCTGAAGGAATGGCATCACACCTGCACCTTTCCCTTCATGACCCAGGCTGCTGCCGAAATGGAGCCCACTGAGAACCGACTCATTCCCCACACGCTGATCCTCCTCTTCCCTCTGAAAGCCAAGCATCTTCTACAGTCAGTGAAGCCCAGGCATCACAGAGGGCCACGATGAGGTCTCCAAGACTCAGAAGCAGAGCCCATGAACTTCAAGGTATCTGAGGGAGCACAGCTGGGCCCACAGCTGGAGTTTTTGTTGCTGTCTCTAACAGTGTGGGTGGGTGGCTGCCCCCTGCTGGCAACAGCAATGGGCTGCACCTTTGGCCTCCAGGGCCTCTGATGGTGAGACAGTTAAGAGTTCCCACTCACATCCATGCCTGCTGAGGGGAGCTGGGACCCCCGAAGCCAGGCTTGCTGAGCCGTAAACAAGAAGCTTAGGAGAAGCTCCGGGCTTCTGTTGGTACCCGTTTAAGTTGCTGGAGCTTATGCTGGAGCTGGTCCCCGACAGGATGGTGACTCTTGGGAAGTAGCCAGAGAGGCTGGAGACTGGGTCAAGATGGTCCCCCACTGGGAACTAAGATCACCTGGGAGAGACGGAAGAGATGGAAGCGAACAGAAGCAGAGGTAGAGAACGTCTTCTTGGCATGCAACGTGCAGATTTGCCGAAAGACTCAACCCAAAGCAGGAAAAAGCTGATCCTAGACTCCAGCTCTGATGGCAAAGAGGTTGTAAGTTTGGAGCTTCCCTTCTTTATCAGCTGTGACACTAAACAGCAAGACGCTGAGAATTTGAGCCGGAAAGTCGGTGATGCTGGCTGAGCCCTGTCACCAGCTAAATACCCGCTCTCCTAATGACGCCCCTTGAAAACAATTCCAAGGGTTTTGTGGTTGCAGAGGAAGAAGCAATTCAGCAGTGGGTGGGTGAGGGGGTCTTGGCTTAGAAGTCCCTGTGGTCCTTCCACCTGTAGAAGCTAGGCGGGCAGAGGAGAGGGAAGGTTCTCAGGGCTATTGGGAGGTGTGTGGACCTCTGGACCAGGGCATCACTTACACTTTCCTGTCCAGACAGCTTAATTCAACCCCATTACCAAAGAAAGGGGCAGTGGTGTGGGAGGTGAATTTCCTCTGTGGTAAGAATCTGCTGTACATAATTTTCATCAGTAAATCCCAACCCCCACAGGGGCGCCCTCTCTTTCCCTGGCCGCTGCTGAACTGAGCCCTTGTCCATACATTAAGGTCTCTGTAACAACCTCTGAACCCCTAAAGCATAGGGAAACTAGAACCCCAGTGTGTGATCTGGAGCCTAGATATACGCAAGGATGTTCCACGAATGACAGGCCCTGGCTCCCTCTAGAGAAGAGAACCAGCCCGCACCCACATAGAAGGCTGAGCCAAAACATGATTTTTTTTTTTTTGAGCCAAAACATTTACCCTTCAGTCTGAAATTGAAAGATAAGCAGCCATTCCCTCATTAGCATGAAAATACATTTAGCTCTCTACCCCATGCTGGTTTTAAAAGGATCCTAAGTTTTGAATATATATTCCATTGATTTCCACTCTAATTTTTGGATTTCCTTCATTCTACCTGCTATTTTGTTTGCTCTTTATTTTCTAGGTTCTTAGGGTAGGAACTTGGGTCATTCATATGAGATGGTTCTTTCTTTCCTAATTCAGGCATTTTTCAAATTAGATGTCTAATATTATGTGTTTATCAATTTATTACAAATTTTACACAAAGCCGAGGGAAACATTGGCTATTTCTTCAGTTGGGAAGCAACAGAAGAAATATGAGAACCTAGAAGGGCAACATGGCCCTGAGGAGTGGGTCTGATGCTGTTCATGATCCATGACCTGGGGAGATTTTGAATTTGATGTCCTAGGCACCAGAGACTCTTGGGAGAAAGAGAATGGAAATAAGCAAACAAAAAAGCCTTATGTAAGTGGGACAGTTGTATCAGAGAGACCTTGAGGGTTGGGGGGTGGTATGACACCTACAGCCCAGGGTTCATGCCCTCCCATTCAGTGTGGGCAGAGCCTGTGACTTCCTTCCAGCCCATGCAATCTTGCAGAGGGGAAGAGATTTGGCAGATGTAACTACCATCCCAAATCAGTTGATTCTGAGTTATTTAAAATGGAGATTATGCTGGGTGGCCCTCACTAAATCAGGATGATGCCCTTAAGAGAGGACCTAAGATCTCTCCCTTGAGGATGGATTTCCCCTTGCTGCTATGACTAGTAAGGATCTCACATGTCAGGAACTTTAGAGTGGCCTCTAGGACATTGATGTGACCTCTGGCCTGAGCTACCAAAGGTCAGGACCTTTAGTCAGATAGTCACAAAGAAAAGAATTCTTCCCACAACCTGAAATGACCTTGGAAACAGATTCTTCAAGCTGCCTGGGGAGGGTTTTGTTTACACCCAGAGCACTGTGGGAGGAGTCTCCTTACTCTGCTGGCAGTAATAACTGGCAGCCTCACCATCCTCCACGGGATCAACCGTGAGACTGAATTCAGTCCCAGATCCACTGCCGCTAAACCAGGCCAGGACCCCAGACACTCGACTATTGCTTTATAAATCAGGATTCTTGGATGCTGTCTTGATTTTTGTTGATACCGTACAACAAAGTGTGTAATGCCCAAAATATCACCGACTTTCTGACTGGTCTTGCAAGAGATGGTGGCCCTCTGCCCTGGAGACACTGTCAAAGAGGCTGGAGAATGGGTCAGCACAATGTCCCCAGTGCAGCCTGGAATGAGAAACACAACAAATGTGACAGAGGTACTGAGAGCATCCCAGTGCAGGCCCAAAGCCTTGATGAATTTGTAGTCAGGGTCATGGACAACACTCTGAGGAACCAGAAAACGGAAGGGAACTGGGCAACTGGAACCCACGACAAATGCTTGATTCCAGCCACCAAGAACCCAGAGACACCGAAAGCATCATGGCTACAGCGAGTTTGGCCACCATGTCTCCCTGTGCCTCGCTCTCACCTGGAACCCAGCACAGCAGGATCCACACCAGGGGAGCCCCGGACCCCATCTCTGAGAGCTGGACAGAGGCTGCTCCTCAGGGGCCCTGAGCAGCTGCCTTTAAGGATGTTGAGAGCAGCCTGGGGTTTTGTCTAATGACACAACATGCAAATCAGCTCAGAAGAGCCTGAGGTTGTAGCCAAAGGGGACACCTGCTCTCAGAACACCCTGTGGGACTTGGGGTCGCCAGAAATTTCCAAGTATAGCTCAAGCATGTCCCAAGGGATCTGGGGACCAGTTTCTTAAATCTTTGCCTTCTAGTCTGAGATGCCACGTGGGGGAGTGCCCTGGGTTTTCTTACTGTGAGTTTATAGGTTATTTCAGGAACACTCTTAATCCCTAGAAGAACCACAATAATGTATTTCAAGTTGTGATTATTGTCTGGAACAGAAAACCATGGGGTTATAAATGCGTGAACCAGGGTGGCTTGGTTCCAATGGGGAGAGGAAGTCGGCCCCACTGAGTAAAAGACCTTCAAATGAAGTCCTGAAATGTCCTCAGGACCTGGAAAGGGTGAGAGGGCTGAGCATGGAACCTTGGTGAAGGCTGGGAACAGACACTAATCAAGGAACCTGCCTCGGGGTGGATAAGCCCAGGACTCTCCATCGGCTCAGTCCTAGAAACCAATGTCCTGTCTTCCTGAAGCCCTCCCAGGCAGAGCAGTCACTCCTGCTCAGATTGGAGAACCCCCTGTGCCCAACTTCACGTTCACCCTGCATCTAGCATTGATGTGTCATGTGCAGGTACCGTGACAAAGCCCAGAAGACAAACCCGTGTGAATCCCAGCTTGCAGGGCAAGAGCACATCCGCTATTACCTCAACACTTTCTCATGAACTAATTCTTTGCCTTCTACAAAATGCCCTCCCAAGTGGCTCCCAGTGACTTTTCCCAGACAGGAGCAGGCTGAGCCACATGGGACTTACCATTGCCTAATCGATCATTCTAGTTGTTTGTCATCTGTCAGGGGGAGGGCCAGGCAAGGGCAGGGGGCCCAGGGGCGTTGTCGGCAAGCAGCATCACCAGGTACCACCATGACCTTGGACTCTACGAGCTCTGCCTTGGTCCTCCATGGGGATTTGCATCAACCTCCCACTCTTATTGCCTCCACCACAAGCCTGATGCTGCTCACTGGGTCCTTTCTGCAGACAGGGTGTGAGCAGCCTTGGGAGGGCGAGAGGCAGCCTGATGGTGCCAGACCCTCAGGCTCCTGCTCTTATTGTCCAGGTGAATGTCCCCAAGTTGAGAGTTCGCTCAGGGGTGACCCTCGTGCTTTCTGAGAAGAGTGGTATTGGGAAGGGACAGGAAATGAATGCCACCAACTGCACAGTCTTGCTAGGGCCTGGTCTCACTTTGGGAGGCTCACTCTGGCTCTAACAGAAACACAACATCTCTGGATCAGCCCAGCGTGCCTCTGATGGCAGCTTCCGGTGGGCACATGACACTGTCCCATGCTCCCGGGTCCCTGAACGTTCCCCAGGAGAGAGTCTCCATCAGCTGCAGGGCCAGTGAGAGCCCCCTCCACATGGCCAGGAAGCACTGCTTAGCCTCCACCAGCATGGACAGAAGGCCCTCACTTACCTCCCTTCCACCTAGTTAATGGGGTACCCGCCCATTCAGAGGAAGCGGCTCTAGGACAGACTTGATTCATATCATCTGCAGCCCTTAAGCTAAAGACAATATGGCTGACTGTGGTCTTACAACATCAGGATGTACTGTCACAATGACAGGAACCCACATCAGACTTCAGCCCTCATGCTAGTCATGACAGTCCCAGTCTGGCCCTCTCCACTCAAGTCCCTACCTCCCTTCCCATTGCCTCCAACAGCCGTCCCCATGCAGAACCTCCTCTCTACCAGAAGTTTGTAGTCACCCTCTGCTGGCATTCCTATTTCCGGACTTTTCCATTCAAATTTTAATCCAGAAAAACATCTCATGAAGGAGAAAACACTAGATCTCAGTCGATCCTTGTGCTGGAACCAGTGCACATTATTCATTTCCCAACATATTTTTAAAGTTAAAAAAAAGAAAAAAAGACTTCTAGTGCAAAAACAGGAGCAAAGAGCAGGCTCTTTTTCTCACTAGAAAACGTTTTAAATTTGGAAAGAACAGCAAAGCAGATTATACGAGGGTGGCAAACAAAAAATATGGAACACAGGAGAGATAAAGGACCCACCACCAGAACAACTTCTCCCCTGACGCTCCCCAAGGAACCACAGACATGCTCAGTAGCCCCCCCACCCCCAGTCTCTTCTAAGAGCTCCCTGAGCTTCTGTGTTTTCCAGGCAGCCTGCTTACCTAGCTCTTGTCGCCCCCTTCAGCCACTTCTAGACTTCTAGGCCTGCCTAGAAAGTGGGAGAACAGTGTTTGAAATCAAGATAGGAGACTACACCACTCTAGTATCACTCCGTATTGCAGACTAACACCAGCCCCAAAGTCTCTCCTGGTTTCTGGAATATTTTAGTTCCCGCCTCCTACAGCCTCTCACAGCCTGTCACAATTCCTGGTGGTTTCAGTGAACTCAGTATATGCCCTTCCATTACCTGCTCTCTCAGTTGTTTGGCTGATCCTCCTCCAATCGTCTCTTCCCCACCCAATCTTGATCAGTCACTCTCATGGCCACGCCTTAGGTGCGCCATCAGAAAATCATGACAAGTTCTCCACCATTACAAGGCTGAGCATCTCAGGGGCGCCTGGGTGGCTCAGTTGGTTGAGCCTCTACCTTCATCTCAGGCCGTGGTACTGGGGTCCTGGACCTGAATGCCCAAGAGATGACTTTAAAGAAAAAGGTAACAAGTGGTGAAAAAAGGTGCTGAGGCATAGTGTCCTGTGTTCCTAAAGGGACAGGGTTAAAAAGAGTAAGGAAATTAGAGCGCCTGCGTGGCTCCGTCTTTTGAGCATTTGACTCTTGGTTTCTGCTCAGGTCATGATCTCAGGCATGTGAGATGGAGCAGGCGTCAGGTCCCCACTCAACAGGGTGTCTGCCTGAGAGTCTCACCATCTCCCTCAGCCCCTCCACCCAGCAATAAATAGGTAAAATCTTTAAAAAAAAAAAAAAAAAGAATGAGAGCATTGCCTTTGTGAGAATGAGTACGCCTGGGAGAAATGGAGAAGAGAGACAAGGGAGGTAGGAAAGGAGCCGGAGCAGAAATGAATGTGCAGGACGCTGCCCAGGAAGGCTGGGAAACAGGGCCCATGGAAGGAAAAAGCGAGAGGGACACGACCTTCCCCGTGGGAGATTCTGAATAGGAGAGCTCAAAGGCTTCATCCTGGGAAGGCTCAGAGTGGGAGGGTGATGGAGGGTGAAGAAAAGAGAATGAGGAAATAAAAGAGAAATGTCCCAGAGTCCAAGAGGAGCAGGAAGGGAGAACTGATCCACAGGGTGTAATGTTCACGGCCCTTTGTCAGAGGCTAAAGACAGACCTTCCTGGCTGAATCCTGCCGTGGGACCCTGGGAAACACGCAGCTTCTTGGGGCACAAAAACTCCCCACAGCATCCCTAAGACATCTTCACAGCATTTGTCTTCATTAACCTCCCACAAAAGGGATGCAGGTGGGATGCTTGGGTGGCTCAGTGGGTTAAGTGGCTGCCTTCAGCTCAGGTCATGATCCCAGCCTCCTGGGATCAAGTCCCGCGTGGGGCTCCCTGCTCAGTGGGGAGCCTGCTTTTCCCTCTGCCTCCTTCTTCCCCACTTGTGCGCGCTCTCTCTCTGGCAAATGAGTAAATAAAATATTAAAAAAAAAAAAAAAGGTGGTAGGCGGAGATGCAGTAAAAGTCCATTCCCTGCGTTTTCTGCTGGGCCTTACAAGCCCTCCAAGGAGTAAGTCAGGAGAAGTGACTTCTCAGGCAGATAGGGGAAAGGACATGTTCATGGCTGAGTGTAGAGGAAGCAGCTGGTGCAGCAAAGCCTCCCTGACCCGCAGCTCCGGGGAGCAGGTTTGTGTTCGAGGCTGAAGCACTGTGGGTGGAGAGTTATAACCCTGCTGGCAGTAATAGTCCCCCACATCTTCTGCCTGGAGGTTGCTGATGGTGAGGGTGAAGTCTGTCCCAGACCCACTGCCGCTGAACCGGTCTGGGATGCCTGTGTCCCTGCTGGATGCACCATAGATGAGGCGCCTGGGAGCCTGGCCAGGTTTCTGCTGGTACCAGGCTACATAGTTGCTAACACTCTGACTGGCTCTGCAGTTCATGGTGACACGTTGACCTAGAGACACAGCCAGCGAGCCTGGAGACTGAGTCATCGTGATGTCCCCATGGGCACCTGCAATCAGAAAAATGGTGATACAGACACACTTTATCCCAGTCACACTGAAATATGTCATTGCAAACGTGCTTCCTAATGGTACCACATGGCAGTACATCATTGGGTCTATTTTGGAAACAAACAGTGATTCTCATTATATATCTTAAAAAGTTGTTTAAAATGACACTACTCCAGAAGAATTATGGCACTTTTAGCTTCTCACCTGAGACCCACAGCAATAAGGATAGAAGGACCTGCCTCTGTGATGCCATCTTGCTGCCCCTGCCTGACGCAGCTTAGCTCATGTAGCAAAGGCCTCTTTTATACAGCCTGAGCTGGTGGTCTGGGCGTGGAGGGGCTTATGCAAAGCATTCAGGAAGAACAGAAGCAAATCTCATAAGCAGTGGGTTGTGAAAGTACCCAGTGGAAATGTAAGGAGCCAAAAATAACTCCAAAATAGAGTTGTATGACAGGAACACACAAAAGTCAAATCAAAAGCTCTGAGAACAACTAAGATTCTAAAAGGACAAACTGCTACAAGACCCAATGAAGAGCTTCCATTTTCTTTCTTTTTTTTTTTTTAAAAGATTTTATTTATTTGACAGAGAGAGATCACAAGTAGGCGGAGAGGCAGGCAGAGAGAGAGAGAGGAGGAAGCAGGCTGTCCACTGAACAGAAAGGCCGATGCGGGACTCGATCCCAGGACCCCGAGATCATGACCTGAGCCGAAGGCAGAGGTTTAACCCACTGAGCCACCCAGGTGCCCCAAAGAGCTTCCATTTTCAACTTAAAAATGTCATTAAGTGGGTTCAGTTTCCAGAAATGAAGAACTTGGCTCTTCATATCAATAACCATGGTAAAATCCCAAAATATGCTGGGAAACAAATAATGGGAGGCAGGGAGAGAAAAAAGAATTGGAAGGCACAAAAAGAAAGGGGAGAACGGGGAACATCAAGTTCTGAAGCGATTTTCTCTTGCAGATGGGTAAGGATGAGGTAAAAACTTGAGCTCGAGTCCCAGAGCTGTGCAGGGGCCAGAGAGATGGAAGAGATGAGAGACAGGCCCAGAATTTCCTGACTCGGGGAGACACGTGGGACCCTCATTAGACCTAGGGGAAGACTGAATCCTGAATTTTAGTTATTCTATCTTCTCATTTCAATATTTCTGTTTTGTGTTGAATTAACCAACGAATGAAATCTAGGTGCCCTCAGGAAAATTCAGTTCCCTCCAGAGGTTTGAGAAGTCAGCGCAGGGTTGCTTGGGCACCATATAAACTTCCTGCACCAGTTCCTTGTCCTGCCGTTCCTTCTTAAGCAGAGGGAAGAGGGCAGGGGCGGGATTCCCTTAAGATGCTCAACATGCAGTCCTAGTGAGGAGGGCGGAGGCTGTGGAGGCTTCCGGTGCACTGCAAATCCCGTTACAACAACTTCCGCCATCTTTCCTCTGAGTGGGGCAGATGCCTGAGGCGTCCTCTATCAGGTGGCACCCTGGCTGTTCCTTGGGTCCCCATGGCCGCTGCACTGCTTCGTGACACAAGCCACTGCCTAAACCCAGACAGAGCCTGTATCAAGTAGACCCTGCCTGGGGATCCACACCTCACCCTCACAAAGGGTCAATTCTCCCATCACTCCGCCCCTTAATTTGCCCCTGATGATGGTTAATTTTATGTGTCAACATAAGTAGGCTCGGGTGCCCAGTGGAGTGGTCAATGCCAGTTTAGATGTTGCTGCCAAGGTATTTTTTACGTGTGATGAACATCTACATCAGTAGCCCTTATCACAACACAGAGTCCCCTCCCGTGCTGCACAAAAGATTCACCACAGCCCTGTTTTGGGTTCAAAAGGAAAAGAAATCTTTATTATTATTACAGAAGAACTAATAGAAACAGAAGAGGAAAGGAATATGCACATACAGGAAGGGAATAGTAGGGAAGAAATTAGAATAAGGCCACTTCAGCTCATAGCGGGTACTTACAACACCCCACCTCAGCAGCTGGGGAAGCCCGGTGGAGACAGCCAGGCTGGAGTCCGGACTGAGAGGCCTGGGTGGAGCGTCCTCCCCTCAGAGGATACTTCCAATGGACCATCCCCACAAGACCCATATCTATAGGGCAAATAATAGGGTTTGAAATTAAACATTTGTTCACCTACGTGCACTTTGGAGCAAGCTGCATGTCCACATTGTCGTGTTTGTGTATTTTCAAGAAGCCCAAGCTATGTGCTTCTGCCTCCCCTCCCGGATCCCATTCTAGGGGGCCAGCCCTGCCTGGAGCAGGAGAGGATGGGAGACAAGGCTGTAGCTCTTGGCGTCCAGAACAGAAGGGCTGTACCTGGAGACCAATATCCCTAATAAACATAGATGCAAAAATCCTCCACAAAATATTAGCAAACCAAATTCAACAATACATTAAAAGGATATACACCATGATCAATTAAGATTTATTCCAGAGATGCAAAGATGTTTGAATATCCATAAATCAATCAGCACAATATATCACATGAACAAAACTAAGGGTAAAAATCATAAGATTGTCTCAACAGATGCAGAAAATGTATTTGATAAAATTCAGAATCTATTAAAAAAAAAAAGCAAGAAATACCAAGGGTTATAGAGAATATGCAGAAAGAGGATATGGAGAGGATGAGGAGAAACACCCTCAGGTATTGTTGCTGGGTATGTAAATTGGTGCAGCCACTATGGATAACTGTATGGAGTTTCCTCAGAAACTTAACAATAGAACTACCCTATGATCCAGCTGTTCCACTTCTGGGTATTTGAAAATATATATGCACCACTGGGTCCATTGCAGCATTATTTAAAACAGCCATGATATGGAAAGAACCTAAGTGTCCATTGATGGATAAATGGATAAAGAAGATGTGTTATACATCTGTACGCACACAATGAAATACTACTCAGCCATGAAATGGAAGGAAATCTTGCCATTTGGGACAACATGGATGAAACTTGAAAGTAACATGTTAAGTGAAATAAGGAAGACAGAGAAAGATATTATGTATAATATCACTTCCATGTGGAATCTAAAAAAGGCAAATACATAGAAACAGAGAATAGATTGGTGGTTGCCAGGGGCTGGATGGTGAGATAAATAGGGGAGATGTTGATCACAGGGTACAAACTTCTGCATATAAAATAATTTCTGATGGTCGCATGTACAGCATGGAGACTGTAGTTAACAGTATTATATTGTACTTGAAGGATACTAAGAGACTAGGCCTTCAATGTTCTCACCACAAAAAGTAAATAACTAAAACGAGAAGAAAAATTATGTGAAGTGGAGGTTGCATTAACTATCCTTATGTTGGTAACCATTTCACAATATAAACGTAGATCAAATTATCACATTGTGTAAAACGTAAACTTACACAATGCTATATGTCAATTCTATCTAGAAAAAAAAAGTTGACATCATTTCCTTCTGGCCCCCATGGTTTCTGAATAGAAATCCTGTCATTTGAGGTGTTTTCCTCTCTGGGTAAGTGTGATTTTTCTCTTTCATCCTATGATATTTTTTCCTTTTTCTTTAGTGCTCAGAAATGTTAATTCAGTGTCTCTTGACATATATTTCTTCAGGTTTATGCTGTTGGGGTCTGCTAAATGTGAAAATTTTTGAGCAATTTATTGTTGAAAATATTTTTGTCTCCATCCTCTCTCCCCGCTCTTTCTAGGATTCCAGTGGCACAAATGTCAGATCTTTTGTTTGCTCCCATGTATCCCAGATACTGTGGGGTTTTGTTGTTGTTGGTTTTGACTTTAGGGTTTTGTTTTGCTTGGATTTGTTTTTAGCTTAGTTTCTCATTTTGGTTTAGATTGGGTAATTTCTTGCTTCTGATCTTTCCTCCTTTATCCTTTCATTCTCCTCCTTCCAGACCCTTCCTAGACAGCCACCCCATAGGGCATCCCTCTCCTTACTTCAGGCCACTTCCCCAGCCACATTAAGTCAATGACCATCTGTGCTCTTTGAGCGTCTACTAACCAAATATCTTATTTCATTGCGGGATGGTATGGGAGCTGTCCAGTTTAACTTACATCAACATATGATACGAACCTGGGCAGAACCTGGAGTCCTTTCTCTGCTATTAGCTGGTTGGCAGGCCCTGTGTCTTAAATCAAATGTGGTAAGAAACAAAGACAGGAAAGCTATTACAATGCAGTAAGAAGTTTTTATTATACGCATAGTCCCCTGGGAACAGAACACACAGCATGCCCCACGGCGACACAGGCAGTACCGAGGTGAGAAGCTCGGGCAGAAAGAAGTACTGCTGGCCTGTATATTTTACTGCATATTTCATGAGAAGTAATAGAGAAGCAAAGTCAACAAGCTACTTAGAAATAAGAATGGAGAGTTTAAAAATTTCAGCAGGCTGCAGACTATAGCTGTGCCCCTTGTCCTCTGGTAACCAGGGAGGATTTGGATAGAGGGAAACGTCACAGATTGCTGTTCTCATTGACAGGAAGAGAATAAGGATTTGGACTCATGATTGCCTGGCTTGCATATCAAACGTATGCCCTTGAGCAAGTCTTTTACTGCGTCTGGGAATTAGCTAATTTTGGGAGAGGCAGTCCCTTCCTGGCTGGAGCAACAAGAATGCAGAAATAAGAAAATGGATTAAGTATAAAGCTTCATGAGGCTGAAAATAAGAGCTCATGCAGGGGTGTTTGGGCAAGAGTGGTAAGTACTGTGGTGATCTGAAACTCTTCACCCATTAACTAAGTGTGCCCGCTGAATCTGCTCGGGTCCAATACTAAAGAAAATACTATCTCCTTTCTGAGATGGTCTGCTGCTGAGCTTCACATAATCTTACAATTTGGTGTGTCTCACATTTTTGTTTAGGATGAACAGCTCTGTCACACAGTTAACTGATGTGCCATGGACAGGTCTACTGGGGCCTGTGCTATGCTGGGAACTAGTTGTTCAACAGTGAATAGGTTGTTCTTGAGAAGGGCCAAGTCCTGCTGAAGAACCGGGAAGTCTATGCTACGAGACTTCCTCTGGGCTTGCCAGAGCGTTCACAACGTCCTTCCTGGACACAGATGCACGTACCACCAAATGAGAGGAGAGGTGATAGGCCCACATGATAGGGCCACCTGCATCGAGACCTAAACCTGATACAGAGTCCCTCCTGGCTCTGTGTCCACTCTACACTAGTGACTACAAAATTAGCTTGATAAACGGAATGGTATAGCTTATCCAAGTGTGGAATGTGTTGTCTCAACACTCAACACTCAATAATGTACTGTGCTTCAACCACAGTGGTCGGAGGTACAAGATGCAAGCACTTGTCCGTTACCTTGGAGAGGATGTGCCTGCCTTCCTCAGATATCTGGACCCCTGACATAGCCACGAGGAAGGGGGACCACATGAATTTTTGTAGGGTTTCATCCCACTGTTGGAGCACATGTGTTTTTCCAAGTTAGTGAAGCCCTCACAGTTTCTCCCTCATGTTGTGCAATTACCAGATGTGTAATTGATAGAGTATGGCCTGGCGGGATGCTCCGGGGGATGTTTATACAAAAAACTGTAGCAGAGAGCAGGGAGTCAACATAATCCTGGGCCTAGACTGAGGGTGTGACTTGCCCTTCACTCCTTGTGAAAGCAAAGTCCACCAGAAGACTGTATTAGATCATATGACATGCCCCCTGCTGGTAGACCTTGTATTTGGCCCAGCATGGGGTAAGCACTTTCAAAACCTCCACAAGGCCAGAAGAGGGAGACTTAACACACCCAGCAAAGAATGGGGCCCTGTGGGAGGATTCTTTTGACAAACTTAATTTTTGAGTACTTAAGCAATAGGAATGCCCCATAATTTGCATATCTTCTTCCTCTTAGATCTGAAGTGTTTCCGCCTCTCAGAGTCTTATACCAGAGTCTCTGGGTGTGTGGCATGAACACACTGGACCCATCAAAAGCAGCAAGATGGTGACTCCATCACAGCTTCTTGGCCTTCTGCTTCTCTGGGTTCCAGGTGAGAATATTTGGCCAAAGCAGGTCAAAGTGGGGGTATGATTTTCCATCCTGATTTTCCTTCTTCATTGGGAATCCTTCTACAGATGAATTTCGCTTACTGATTAAGTGTGAAAATTTTAAAAATAAGTAGTATTCTCTGTTCTACCTAATTAGATACTGGTGACTTTCATGTACATATCTTGAGACACTACTAATGTTTCCTGTGTGGTTTCGGGCTCCCATGGTGAGACTGTGCTGATCCAGTCTCCTGCTGTCTTGTCAGCAGGAGCCAAGGAGAGCTCCTAAGCTCCTGATCAATGAAGCATCCAAGTTGGAAAGTGGAGTCCCATTGCGGTTCAGTGGCAGTGGGTCTGGGACAGACTTCACCCGCACAGTCAGCAACCTGGAGCCTGAAGATGCTGGGACCTACTACTGCCAACAGTATAGTAGCTACCCATCCACGGTGTTACAGGTCAGAGCATAAACCATCAGGGAAGCAGACATGAGGGGCTGGGCTGTCCCCGCTGCTCCTCTGATGCCTGTACCTGCTCAGACAGTTTCTCAGAGGCAGCCACAATTTGGAGGTCATGGGGGGTTTGGGAAAAGGGAAAGGAGGATCCTCGGCCCTCGGACTTACTCCCTTTCCCCCAGATCATTACACCTGGGGAGTGCTAGTCATGGCATCTGCCGGGGTTTTTACAGCAAAAGAGAAGCCACTCTAAGTATTCCAAGCAGGAATTGCTTCCTATAAGGAAGTCTTTCAAAGGCCAGGGGATATAATAAGGGAGATAGACACTAGAAACATTGATTCCTCTGTGATCCCCTGTAAGTCAGAGAATTTATACCATTGGAGATACAGGCTGCCTAGCCACATGGTCCTCAGGCCTGTCTAGGAGGGCCAGGGATGGAGGCGCTGATGCTCCAGCCCCTGCAGACCCTCCCCAAGTGATTCTCTGGTCCGTCACTTATCACTCACCTGCCTGCAGGTGCTGATGGAAGGCATTGAATCCTCCTCTTCTGACCTCCAGATCTAGGGTACGGTGCCTCCTGAGCAACTCAGTAGGGAACCATAGAGGAAAGGGGGATCTGGGAAATGTGCTTCCAGAAGAGATGGTGCTGATGGGAAGTTAACAGAAGTCAGCTTGGGATGGTCACTGTTTTTACATCTCTCAGAAGTTGGCCAGTTAGGGGAAGGCCCCAGAATATGTGTGAATGTGCTTCTAGCTACCATCATTAGGTCATAACAAGGAGATTTTGTTAAGCACCCGAGGGAACAGAAGAATGAGGAAATTGTGTCATGTATACACAAGTAACTTTGACAATGAAGGACATTTGTGATTAAAAAAAAAAACTGAATGTGGATGAAGCATTCTTTTTTCTTGTTGCTTAAAATTCTCTATAAGCCAAAGCATCATTGACAACCCTGAAAGCTTGTGCCAAATGCGAAATAGCTGTCTCCACCTGATACCTACTCACAAGGCTCTCCATTTTAACAAGATAGCAGGAGTTGTGTAAGGTTTAAGATGCTCTGTTGTAGAACATTTTTACTTCCCCTAAAGTACTCTTTCTTTAATTTTCTATTTTCTATTTTCATTTAAAACATATCTATTGAAAGCCACCTGTTGAATTAAAGCCACTTGTTGAAAACATATCCAATTCTACTTTCTAATTCATTCAAAATTAAATTACAAACTTCTTTTTAGACTGTAAATATGGAAAATATAATTATTTGGAAACTACATAACCATGTATCTTAAAAATTAAATAGAATAATGATTTGTAGAAATTTAAAGAATTACAAAGACCACAGTAAGAATAAATCAAAATTATATGCAATTCTGTCAGAATAACTGGACTTAGATTTGCTTGTTTTGTGGCTTCTGTACCCTCCTACAGCTTGCCATGAGAATGATGTCCCATGGGTAGTCACCACACTCTGTCTTGGCCCCAGATCAACCACAATCCATAGGCCAGAGAACCATTCATCTCCCTGCAGAAGAACCACACAGCTGAGCCCTGTGTGCATTATCCAAATTATTGTCAACATGAACATCCATGACTGTAGGAACAAATGCTTAATGTGTCAAGCCACTGAGTTTTTGACTGGTTTGTTAAAATAGTGTGTAAAATCTGACTAATACGGTTTTTTTACACATCTCTGCATAGAAATTGACAGGTTTTATTAAACACAATGACATAAAAAGGAATACTTGGAAATCCATTCATAAGAAGATACAAAACAAAGAAATGTTTTTAAAAATAGTTGAAAGAAAGTGTAAAATTCACCCCGTTGTAGAAAAATCTAACTACGATTACTTAGAGTAATTCTGACAAATTCTGTAGCTAATTCAGACTTATTAAATGTGATTAAATCTAAAGTACATAAATAAAACTATATATGTGAATGTATGTCCATATGCATATATATGTATAATATACATACATATAGATATATTTTTGATGTGTTTATATAATTATCTTGTGAATTAAATGGATTAATATGACTCCAGCAACTCCCCATAAATAACTGGTGTCCAGGACCAGATATATGACTAACCTGGCTTGACGAATTTTCTTTACAATCTTTGTTTCTAAATCATACACCAATTGGTATACTTATCTGAATATATGTTTTCTCACTCAGTGGAGGTCCTAAGGGTTTGAACAGAGATATTTTTTCCTACATACCATTACAGCCCATGAAAGCCCCATTATCTCTATGTCCACATTCATGTGATGAATTCCAGGTATGAGATATTATCCAATCTTTTTTTTTTCATTTTATGGTGAAATCTATTAATACTCTCATGACATAGGTCACAGCTCTTCTAATTTACAGAGAAAATAACAACTAAATGAAACTACCAATCAACAAACATAAAACAGACTGACTGAAAAATGAATTCATGGGTAATACCACTTGTCCTCAAGTGGGGCATAAGGGACAGTGCTCAGCCTTCTGAAAGGAAGCATATCAGAATCTTGGGGAGGGAAAGTTATCAAGTTTGATCATTTAACAATATGGGCTAAAATCTCAATTTCATCCTACAAATATTAATATTTGTTTTATCAACAGTTGGCATGTCTCTAAAATATAGGTTGGATGATTTCTCTGGCCTTGTTGGTGAATTAGAGGATAAAATTACAATTTAGAGATGCATAGTCAATGTGTTAAATATTTTAGACTGTTCCTTAGGTAATCATCCCCCCTTATTTTATACATAATTAACCCTGAAGAAACTTGGATGAAATTGGAAAAATTTAACAGGTTGTTCTGTAGCCAAAAGAAACCAAG
Organism: Eira barbara; assembly: GCA_020311275.1. Classification (NCBI taxonomy): domain Eukaryota; kingdom Metazoa; phylum Chordata; class Mammalia; order Carnivora; family Mustelidae; genus Eira; species Eira barbara. Next base: position 16,572,851 of record JAHRIG010000060.1, read on the forward strand.
GGTGAAACAAGTCAACCTATGTCCTAAGAACTTTTAACAGGGAACCCCTGTGCACGGACCATTGGGGTAAATATGAACTACCTCATTTCCCACTTTCCCAGGTAAGGAAAGAGACATGGAGACTTAGAAACATTTATTACCAGGAGTGATATGTTGGCTAGTCAGTTACCTAGAGATACAAAAACAAGAGCTTTCAGTTCCAGATGAACCCAGATATTTCCTTTTTTTTATGAATTATTTCCAGAATTGGGGACAAATTTGTGCCTGAGGTTTGTCAGAGAATTTTACTGGTATGATGCCACTTTGCTGATCTTCTCAAGGATGATTTTGAGAAAAGGGAATCACAATAGTACATAAAATTCAAGGGTTATATATGATGAAAGGGGAAATAGTCAATTTACTGACATAGACTACTGGTTTTGACAAATTATCAGACCTGGAAAAAAACAAGATCAAAAGATTGGAGTCAAAGTCATTTTGGAAAAAAAATGGGCCAAGATTGAAAATAATAGTTTCCCAGTGGATGCTGATCAAAGGGCCATTATCAAACAGAAGGCTGCCAATAATTACATGATCCTATAGGTAGATGTTGGTTCCTGGTATGATCTGATCATCTGTTCCCCACAGATTCATATGTTGAAATCTTAAACTCCAAGGTGATCATATTAAGCAGTTGGGCCTTTGGTAGGTGATTAGGTCGTGAGGATTGAGCACACATGATGGGACTAGTGCTTTAAAAAGAGACCCCACCAAGCTCCCTGGTCCCTTCAACCATGACCAGACACAGCAGAAAGGCACCATCTGGGAAGCAGAATGTGAGTCCTCACCACATACTGAATTGGCCAGCAACCTGATCTTGGACTCCACCGTCTCCAGAACTGTGAGAAATATATTTCTGTTGTTTACAAGCTGCCCAAGCTAAGGCTCTTTCTGGTGTAACAACCCAAACAGACTAGGACAGTCACCTTTCCCAGCTTTCCCAGAAAGCCTAATGAACAAACATCATGACATAAGAGATGGAAGTCCATGTGTAGGCTCAAGGATACGGATTCATCTAACTGAAGGTGGGGGGCTTACTAGCATATGTTCTGTAATTGAGTCATTTGATAAAGGAGGACATTATGGCTGATTCAAACAGAAAGGTATTTATTACCATGGATTGGGTAAATCAAAAATGTGTAGAAAGACCAGAGGAGCAGGCTCAGGCAACTCCCTGTTTCAGTCCTTCAAATACCCTAGTATTTTCTATGATCAGAAAAGCTATCGCTCCGGCAAATGCCATCTGGCAAATCAGAGAGCTATGTGCTTCAGACTGTGCTGCCTGGACCCCACTCCAAAGAAGTGAGCCCCTCTGGCCATATGTTTCTCATCCCCTCTCTTTGTACTGAGAACCACCCTACAGGAATGCATCGGATAGTCAGAGTCTTAATGGCACCTGCAGCGAAGAGTACCAAGGCAATGTGGTTTAGCCTTTCCAGAACCTTCCACACAAAAAGACCTGAGAGAGCCCTGAGGACAGAAATACTAAGGAAGCTTTTTCACAATAACTGCATAAATCAGGTGTACATTTATGATTGTTAAATAATTTCCCTTTCTCCACTCTTTCTTTTTTAAAAAATTGTTAAGCAAAACAAAATTGTTTTGTGACCAAAATGGTGTCACTATGTTAAGGCTCTGTGTTAGCAAACCAAGACTTAACACCTAACCTAAATGCAATTTCCCCCCAGGAATGCGACCTTTAACCAGCACAACTGGAACTTCCAGGTCACAACTAGTAGTCAATGCACTGATAGACCCCTTTCATTCCTTTTAGGAGGGCAACGTTCCCTAAAACAATGCATTCTTTGGTAATAATTTTCTTTTTTCTGCTCTCTCTCTGCCTTTCAAAACCTTTCTTTTTCTGCAGCTCAGTGGAGCTCCCCTCTACCTGCTGGAGGGGATGCTGGCAGATTCATGGATTGTTTAACAATGCCATTTAGATATTCACATTTACCAGACTGAATTTCAATTTTTAACAAAATTTTTAAAGAATCTACTGAGGGGATTGTCATCTTTATAATTGAGACAATAGTTGGAATGATATTCAGATGGGTTTGTGACTCTTCAGGAAGATCATGAATCCCTAGGAGGGGAGAAAAACTGAAGGGGGTCGGGTTCCCCCATCTTTTGGGTAGAGGTCAATGTGCTGTTATGTATGAAGGAAACATTTGCATTCTATGAGATGGACCACATGTTTTAAGGAGTGGGAGTTCAAATGTGGGGAGATGCATGTTTATGATGGAAAGCCCCGGGGGCCCTGGGCCAGAAATAGCCCAGCAACCATGGAGCTGGGTGAGACTAACCAGGAGTCATAAACAGCTGGGAGAGGGTTGCAGGCCAAAAGGCCAGATCTCCAGAGCCCTGGTGGCAGTGCCCCAGTTCCTCTGAGGCCCATAGTGAGACGAGGCTCTATCCAAGTCATATCTGTATTTTGATTCTTGCATTATTTCTAGAGACTTTGCTTGGAGCCATCTCCTTCCCAACAGTTTGTGAACAATTCAGTACTGATAATAAATCCCTCTCTGCTTAGTGGCCTTGACATTTGCAACCAAGAACAATCATCAATCCCCACTGAATGGTTGTCATAGCCTCCCTGTCCATGTGGTTAGAAGTGCAAGAAAATGAGCCCAAGGGAGGCCATCGACTTCTTACGTCGCTGCACTGTTTCACATACAAAAGGGAGGACAGTAACACTCCTAGGTCCACCAGCAAAGATGGATAAGAGGCACCTTCCACAATAGTTTTTCACCATAAGCCCTTTTAGAATCAAGCACATGATGGCAAGGAGACAGCTGTGCAGAGCAGGCTATTGTCCCTGCTGCGTTTACCAAGAGAAGCCACACACAGAAGATCACTCGCTCTGTAGAATACCATCTTCCATGCAGGAAATAGAAGGCATTTTTAAGTTGACAGCTTTTGTTGTTAAAAAAAAATTCAACTGAGTAAATTTGAAAACCTCACGGTCTTTATTAAAAGAAGAGAGTGTTTTCATCCAAATGTTCTAATCAATACAAAAAATACAAATAAAAATTTAAAAAAATAAAAATTTATCAAGTGTTTTAACAAAGAACTTACTGGAAATATCTGTTCTCCTTCAAAACAGACAATCTGCCTATGCAGCAGGCCCTCCAGCAGGAAGTCACAGAAACACATGACAATGAGCACAAAGAATCAAGCAAACTTCGTACACGACAATTATGGGGAATATCCAGCCTTAATAACACGGACAGTGTCACAGTTCTTCCCCAATAATAAAACACCCCGTGACTTACCTTCCTGGAGGTTCTCCTCAAATATGAGGTGATAAGTAAGAAAGAAATTTCATAGGTAACTGCATATAAGATGTGTTATGTTTGCTACTTAACCACTGTTTCCTATTGTTTTCCCCTTCACCTAGATTTTTGCCTAGGGTAGGTGTGGTCCAGCCTGGAAAGTGTGAGGGAATATAGGGAATGGATTAAACTCTTTAGGTCATACTGACAATGTTCCTTTCCTCTCTTTTGTTCCTAGTTCATACTCAGCCCTGAGGATAGATTAATAAAAAAATTAATTCTGGGGCGCCTGGATGGCTCAGTGGGTTAGGACCTCTGCCTTCAGCTCAGGTTGTGATCCCAGGTTCCTGGGATCGAGCCCCGAATTGGGCTCTCTGCTCAGTGGGGAGCCTGCTTCCCCCTCCCTCTCTCTGCCTGCCTCTCTGCCTACCTGTGATCTCTGCCTGTCAAATAAATAAATAAAATCTTTAAAAAAAATTAATTCTCAGATCTTGATTTATATGCTGTGTTTCAGGTTGTAAACCTTAGGTAGTCTTTCCCAAGACCTTATAATAAAATTATATGGTATGATATGATGCATATATTATATGTAATTATGTATTATGTAATAATATATTGGGTATAATATAATAATCTATATATTATATATAATTGTCACAATCGTGGTAAATAGATTAATTCTCCAGTTAAAAGACAAAGTTTATCAGATTAAATTCAGAGTCAATAGTAAATATTTTAGGTTTCGTTGGCCAAAGAACAACTGAGAATATATTTCAGGCACTTACATAATAAGAGAGAAAACAAATTTCCACAACTTTTTATTAATTTCGAAATGTAGCAATAGTAATTGAGTAAGAGTTTTTGTAATGTAGGCCTACAAATGAGAAGAATTGCATTATTTTTGGTAGGAATAGCCTTTCATGTAAATGGCATTCAAGGTACATGATCTCCAGTATCGAAGTATTGCAAACCGTCATCCATTAAGCTGATCTGCAATGAGATGATATACATTTCATCTTTGTAAATATCTTTTGCACACAAATAGGTACTGCCAAATACTGATACCAGTTCACATGAGAGTAATTGGGTACATGTATCAGTTGGAACTCATGTATAGAATTTTTTTTTAAAGATTTTATTTATTTATTTGACAGAGAGATAGCGAGCTTACTCAGGCAGAGCAGCAGGCAGAGGGAGAGGGAGAAGCAGGCTCTCCACCAAGCAGGGAGCCTGATGCAGGTCTTGATCCCAGGAGCCTGGGATCACAACCTGAGCTGAAGGCAGAGGTCCTAACCCACTGAGCCACCCAGGCGCCCCAGAATTAATTTTCTTATTAATCTATTCAGGAGCCTGGGATCGTAACCTGAGCTGAAGGCAGAAGCTTAACTGACTGAAGCACTCGGGCACCCCATATATAGAATTTAGGAAAGCCTTGTTGAGACGTGTATTTTAGCTTCTTATTTTTTAAGACTTTATTTACTTATTAGAGACAGAGAGAGCAAAAGAGAGCTGGAGCAGTGGAGAGAGGAAGTAGCAGGCTCCCCACTGAGCAGGGAGCCTGAAGTGGGGATCAATCCCAGAGCCCTGGGTTCACGACCTGAGCCAAAGAAGACTCTTTTATTTTATTATTACATTGAAGATTAAGTCATTTCCATTGAATATTCCATGGAAGCTCCTCAACTGCACAGAATTTTGGAAAATGGCAAATTCACTCTCATTTGCCTCAAGTTCCAACAGATTATATATTCCCTGCAAATTTATGGGAAAACAAGATCTCACTTTTTGCTTTAACTTTTGAGAATTGGCAAATGTGACCAGCAGCTAGATGGCAATGCCCACATCCCCATCTTCCCCTTAAGGTACTTTCCACACTTTAGAACCTGGTGTCTGGGAGTGGATGCACCTTTGCATTACAAAAGTAGTCTTTGTCAATACTAATGTGAAAGAGTATAACTGTATATACCTATAAGGCCCTGAATTTGAATCTCACCTACTTTTCTTGCGTCACATAAAATTAATCTGTTTTTTTTTCTCAACCATTTGAATTAAAAAAACAATTTTTAGCATACAAGTCCCTCAAAAGCGGGCAGTGGGCCTGATGGAGCCCATGAACCATAGTTTGGTGACATCTGATCTATAAGATTACTTTTTTAGCCTGGCTGACACAATTCAGAGTCTCAACTATGAGTCCGGCAGGAATTATGACTTCTACCAATCAGAGATTCAGAACAAGCACAATACTGGGACTGGCTTCCTATCTGATATGCCATACGTAATTCTCCAGCTAGAATTCAGATGCCCTGCTTCTAAATATCGAGTTTCCTGATGCTGTGATAGCACCATGAAGTGCTTCTTTCTGTTTTAAAGACAGAGTTTGAAGGCTCATGGACTTTCTTCTGTCCCGTTGTCCCCTCTCAAATCTTGTCTTGAGTTGTACAAGCCTGAGGGGAGAATGGTGCCGAGCTGTAGTGAATATGCTATCACAAGAGAATGAGTCAGTGCTCTGAGGATGACATATGTCCAGTTCCACAGGCTCACCAAGAGAAGAGCTGTCCATATACTAATGAATCACATGGATGCACAGTCTTAATCACCAAATTCTAGTCACATGGTTCAGCAAACAAATACGCAGAGCTACCTTTCAGCCCTATTAACTCCCTTTAGTTGGGCACATTTGTTCAGTGCACAAACCAAGCTACTCTACAGAGCACTCCTGAGTCCCCAGCCTCTGCTTCCTAAGAAATATTTCTTGATTTTATCCCTGTTGCTCAGAGCCCTCCAATAGAAACTCTGATCATGACCTCCATTGAAGAATAGCTTCAAACAAAAAAAGGGAGGAAGAAATGTGGTATCCCCTAATCATGACAAAGACAATATTCTATATTCTATATACGTGACTCTGTAAAGAAGTGACATGGCAACAAGGACAGGGCAAAGAGAATGGTAATGCCCTGAGGCCATTGAGAAGAACACAGCTATTTTGTGTTTGTTAACAGGAGGGTGCTACCCACGGTAGTCATAGACGCACCTGCCCTGTGGTTATTCTCCTTGACAAACAATATTGACTTTCTTGGATAAAAAACAGTAAAGGAAACCTCTTCTAAGCTGGGAAGTTACTACACATACCATTGCATGGCTAGAGTCTGCATAACCAACAGGAAGAAGAAATGTAAGAATTATCTTAACAAGGGAGGACATTGTTCATGTAGGAAATCACTTCCTGCTTTTAAGAAAAAGAAGGATGATCTCTCCCTGCAAGCAACAACCACTGCTTGCAGCCAATGAGAAACCACCGCAACCTCAAACTGTCCTTCTAAAGTGAGCATTTGTTCAAAACAATCCTCCCCCAAATCCTCCTAATGCATAATAAAAGCAGATCTTCCTTTTGCCTCTTCAGACTCGGTGGCAGTTTGCCATAGTTTGCTTTGTCCCCGGTTGCAGTTCTTCTGCTTTTCTCAAATAAGCTTATTTTGCTAGTAAGATAACTGGCTATTATTTGTTTAAGGTTGTCAAGGGAACTAACAGAATTATTAATTCAGAATAATGATAAAATTAAAAATTATTGGTGGGGGGCCAGGGAGAAGGGCAGAGGGAGTGGGGGAGAGAGAATCTTAAGCAGTCTCCACACTCCACGCAGAGCCCGATGCAGAGCTTGATGTCACGTCCCTGAGATC